>PVKS010000139.1:16846-162799 GCA_004027875.1 Aplodontia rufa
GAGAGACAGAGAAAGAGAGAAACAACTTTATTTAGTTTTTCACATGGCCTTAGTTGCTTCAACACTTAGTTGTATACATGGTGCTGGGGTTTCAACCTGGGTCCTCGTGCTTGTCAGGCAAGCGCCGAAACCACTAAGCCACCGCTCCAACCCCACTACTTATTAATTTTTGAGACAGGGTTTTCCTAACTTGTCCAGGCTGGCCTCAAACTTGCAGTTCCCCTGCCTCAGCCATTGAAGTACCTGGAATTCCAGGTATGCCTGCTGCACTTGCTTATCAGCTGTTCACCTTCATTAAAATTGGGCTTGACAAAGACAGGGATTTTGTTCTATTCACTGCTATGAATTTACAGTAAATGCTCAATAAATATTGTTTTCTTGAGAGAGAGTGTGCGTGACACAGAGAGAAGGAGAGAATCAATTTTATTTATTTATTCTTTTATCTGGTTTTTGTTTTTCTGACACCTAGTGTGTATGTGGTGTTGGGGTTTGAACCTGGGTCTCTGGTGCATTCTCTACCACTGAGCCACTGCTACAGGCCCTCAATAAATATTTTTTTAAATGAATGATTAATAGTGCTGCAATCTGCTCAAATACAGCTGCTGCCAAAATTAGTTTTGGGGAGCTGTGAGGGTTTAGCTCAGTGGCAGAGTTTGTACTTAGCAAGTATGAGCCCTGGGTTCAATCCCCAGAATACTCATTCACAAAATCTAAAGATCTGACTTTCTCATTAATAATTATTCCATATAGAAGCAAAGTATTAAAACACCATATCAATAATAGAGATGACATTTAGAATAAATATTTCATGTACATTTAAAGACTGTCTAAGTGCTGGGCATGGTGGTGCACGCCTGTAATTTCAGTAATTTGGGAGGCTGAGGCAGAAGGATTGCAAATTCAAAGTCAATTTCAGCAACTTAGTGAGAAAGCCTTTCTCAAAATAAAATATAAAATGGGCTGGGATGTGGCACAGTGGTTAAGCGCTGCTGGGTTCAATCCTAAATCAGAAATCTCGAGTATCTTGGTATAAATTACATAATCTACTGATAGAATTAAGTAAGTCATTTATAGACAGATCTTTTTATTATAAGTCAATAAATACTTACTGCTGGTATAGAGGATTTTTGCTAGGGTCATTTCCAGTACAGCACCTCGGCTCCCTTCACCAATCATGTGCAACTTTCAGACGGAAAGAAAAAGAAAAAGGGCAGAAAAGTAAATGTTCACATAATGCCCCATAAAACATGAATGTATTTTTATAGAATGAATATTTAATCCTTGCTTTATAACTTTTCAACATTTTTAATATAGCAACTGTAGTACATATGTGTTATTTTAGTGGTACTTTAAGTTAATGAGTTTTGGGGAAAACACCCTGACACATCTGAGATTCATAAATACTATTACAACTGTAGTAGTATGAACTGTCTACACACATGTGTTTGCACTTCAAGAAACACTTAACAGAAAGCTAAATTTAAGATTATCAAGTATGAAACGTCTTTACCTGAATTGTCTATATATTAAATTACTTTTTGTTACATAGGTACTAAGTAGATGCACATAATAATCAGATTGATAAGTATAGTATAATAAAAATACTGACAAATTACAAAGTAGTAACCAACCTCGTCTACAACAACCAGACCCAGACTGTCAATCCTTCTAGTTTCAATCAAGGAATTCACCAGGCTATGTCCTTTTTCAATAGTGGCAATATATAGTGATTTCTTTTCCCTTCTTTTAATTGGTGGGAATCTTCCTTTGCTTCCAGCATATTCTTCAACAAAGAAACCTAGTTCTATACCAAAACTTGACAAACCTGAAATCTATAATATTAGTTAAAATTAAAAAACAAAACACAAAGAACACTAATTACTAAGTGCTGATGAGTATTTAAAAAAGAAAAACTAACATAGTGTTTAATACCAATCAATATGAATGGGTCAGATTAGACACAATTATCTAAGAAACACCATAAAAATAAGGTATTGATCTTTGCAAAATAAATACAATGTTTAAACTACATAATGAATGTGAAAATAAATTTTAACTACCTCCTTTGTGATCAAAAGGATCAGAATGGCTCATTTATTTTGATATAATTGATTAGTTTCTGCTTTGAAAGCAGGCTAATATTAATATAATATTTATGATAGAATCAATCCACCAGTTTAGAAAAATAGAACTAGAACTCAGATTTTAGGTAAGTACTCTGTTGTTTTTGTATATGCCAAAGTATTAATTCTCCATCATGAAGAGGTACTACTTTACAGTCAATAAAAGTTATTACATTTATACTAGTGAATGTTTAGATCTTAATGTCACAATAATATTAGCAACTAGCACTATTAAAAAACACACCTTTTCTTGGACAATTGCCACATATGGAAGGATCATTAAAACATCCTTCCGCCGGCAAAGCAGTTCTTGTAGCATCAAAATCTCGGCCACAAGCGTTTTTCCACCACTTGTTGGCAAGGAATATATTAAATTTTTTCTTTCTTGTATAGAACTCAGTGTTAAGCAAGTATGTTGCCAATCTGTAGAATTATAGAGAAAAAAGGCATTATTTCCACTTTCCACATTGTTAATCTCAAGATAGTTTTCCAAGAATGTAAAACCAAATCCTTTCCTTTGTGACAATTTTTTTTCTAGAGACAAATACAGTTCTAAGCTATGTTAAATGCCAAAATCCCCAAATGTGCAATATGCAGTCACTGAGAGTCTATTTCAGGTCTAGTTAGCAGGGTGAACAACTAACCCACCTCATCACCAGCCTGAGACTTTGTTCTAAGATTCTAGCAAGGCAGACAGCAGCCTAGTAGGTAACATATCATTTAGAATATCAGAAGAGCAAAAGGACAGTACAAGGACCTGTTGAATTCTAAGGCCTTCCTTTTATGTTCTGTAAGCAAAGTATGTAAGTTTACCTTCTCATTTGCCCAAAAGCCATATTAAAAAGAAAGAGAAGGAGAGAGGGATTATGAAGTTTTGCACAAACTAATAAATTTCAACTAGCTGTCTTAGGGACTTGAATTTTGCATGGCCTGGAAACTATTTTAATTGCACAGATCTGTTTAAACTATAAAAGACAAGGATTATTAACTGCCAGTCTAGGGTTAATTCCCACAATTTACAAAAATGGGATTCATGAAAACAGATCGGATCCTAGTCATATGTCAAAACTAGTATAGCTACTCTAGAATAATTTGACAAGCAGAGAAAAAAAAACAACTTCAAAATATGTATTAATATTTTACCATTAGAAAGACAAATTAGGCATGTTTGAGTCCCTCAAGGTGCTCAGGACACCACTGTTAGGACCTTGGTCCAGAACAGCCCTGCTCAAGACCAACCAAGTTGAAGCTGTCTGGCTCACAATTCTTCACTGATTGGACTGGCAACTATTATTCTGTGCTATCCAAATAGCACCCCATCCCAACTAAAGCAAAGACATAAGAAGCTCCAATAACCCCTCCAAGAGTAATATTCACTGTCAGTCTTCAAGTGACAACCCCTGTATCTGAAAAAGAGGAAAAGTGGAAATAACTCCCCTCCTCAACCTCACAGCTCTCCATCCAAGGAGTCCATGGTCGGGGTCCTAGATGGAAACCTAGAAAAACATATCAACATTAATTCAATCAAAGAGGTGAAAGAAGAATTAAGGAATTCTTAAGTTTCAAGTGATGGGAGACAACTTATATAAGGAAATAAGAGAACAATTCCATGAGATGAAAGACCATATTTATAAAGAGTTAGACACCATGAAAAGAGATGTAGCAGAGCTCTCAGAATTGAAAAATACTGTCAATCAAATAAAATGTTCATTAGAATATACTAATACCAGAGTAAACTCAACAGAAAATAGAACCTCAGCTCTTGAAGAACATACATCAGATAACAAAGACAGGCTGAGCAATGTCGAGTTCAAGGAGGACATATAAGAAAAGAAACTTATTGTACATGACCAGAACTTCCAAATAATATTTGATGAGACGAGAAGAAATAACATGAGAGTACTTGGGATTGAAGAAAACATCGAACAAAAAATAAGAGGCATTAAGAACCTTCTGAGTGAAATTGCCAAGGAGAATTTCCTCATGTCAGAATTGACCCAGAATACCAAATTCAAGACACCTACAGGACACCAAACAGACCTAATCAAATGAGAAATTCACCAAGGCATATCATATATAAAATGAATAACAGAGAAATTAAAGACAGAATTCTAAAAGCAGCTAGGGAAAATCCCCAAATCACATTTAGAGGCAGACCAATTCGGATCACTATGGATTTTTCATATCAGACAATGAAAGCCAGAAGATCTTGGAATAGTATTTTTCAAACCTTGAAAGAGAACACTTTTCAGTCAAAGATAATACACCCTGCAAAACTCAGCTTTAAATGTTATGGGGAAATTAAATACTTCAATGATAAATTCAAGCTAGCAAGATACATGAACACAAACTCTGCATTACAGAATATTCTCAAGGACATTCTTCATTCAGAAGAAAATGCTAATAATTTCCTAACCCCTTAAACAAGAGATTGTCTATAACCACAATACACACCAAAGATACCCAAGTTGGCACAAAACATAGCAATAGTCACAAAGTCTGAGACTCAGATTCCCATATCTATTCTAACTCTGAACGTGAATGGTCTCAATTCCCCAATTAAAAGACACAGATTGGCTTAATAGGTCAAAAAAACAAAATCCAACAATATGTTGTCTACAGGACACACACCTCACATTCAAAAATACAGACGAAGGTGAAAGGCTGGCAAAATGTCTACCAGGCCTGTGGTCCAAAAAAGCAAGATAGCATTGTGATCCTAATATCCGATAGTTAATTTGAATCAAAAACTAGTAAAAAAGGACAAAGATAGACACTACATCATACTAAAAGGGACAATTCATCAAGAGGACATAATGAAAATTAACATTTATGCCACCAATTACAACCCCCCCCAAATATGAAAAAATACTCAAGGACATTAAACCCCTCATTGATCTCAACACAATAATACTGCAGGACCTCAATATACCATTATCAACATTAGACAGATCATCAGAACAAAAAATCAACAAAGATCTCTCCAATCTGAACAACTCTACTAATCAGTTTGTCTTAATAGACATCTACAGAATATTCCATCCTAAATAGGCTGAATTTACCTTCTTCTCAGCAGCTCACTGAACCTTCTCTAAAATAGACTACATCCTAGTCCACAAAGCTAACCTTCACAAATACAAAAAAGTTGATATAGTTCCATGTTTCCTGTCAGACCACAATGCTATAATCTTAGGAATCAACAAGAAGAAAAACAACAGAAACTACTCAAATACTTGAACATTGAATAATACCCTCTTAAACAAAGAATGGATAAAAGAGATAATGAGATCAGAAATCAAGAAATTCTTAGAAATGAATGAGAATGATGAAACGACCTATCGAAATCTCTGGGACAGTATGAAAGCATTCTGAAGAGGCAAATTTATAGCACTGAGTGCCTTCAGCAAAAATCAGGAAAGAGCCCAAATAAATAGACTATGGTCCAACTCAAACTCCTGCAAAAAGAAGAACTATCCAATCCCAAAGCTAATAGAAGACAGGAAATAACTAAAATCAGAGCTGAAATTAATGAAATTGAGAACAAAAAACAATTTATCAACAAAACAAGGGTTGGTTCTTTGAAAAAATAAACAAGATCAACAGACCCCTTGCCAACCTCACCAAAAGGAAGAATGAAGTGAAGCAAATCAATAAAATCAAGATGAAAAATTATGCTTTGCTAAGTTTGATAATCTGGAAGATATGGAGAGATATTTGGCCATTCCCATATTAACATTTGAGGACATTTGAAAATCTAAACCAACCAATCTCAGGTAGTGAAATTGAAGCAGCTATCAAAGGCCTTCCAAAAGAGAAAAGAGCCCAGGACCTGATGGATTCATGACAGAATACTACAAAATTTTTACAGAAGAATTAACACCGATCCTTTACAAGTTTTTCCATGAAGTTGAAAGGGTTGGAGCACTCCCAAACTCTTTTTATGAAGCTAATATAACACTGATAACAAAATCCAACAAAGGCACATCAAGAAAACTACAGACCAATTTCCCTGATGAACATAGATGCAAAAATCCTTAATAAAATTCTAGCTAATCAGATCAAAAGTACATTAAAAAGATACATCATGATCAAATGGGCTTCATTCCAGGAAAACAGGGCTGGTTCAACATACGCAAATCAATAAACGTAATTCACCACTTAAACAGAAATAAAAATAAAAATCATATAATCATCTCAATTGATGCAGAAAAGGCCTTTAATAAAATTCAACACCTTTTATGCTCAAAACTGGAGAAGATAGGGATCAAGGGAAGATACTTTAACTATGTAAGATCCACTTATGACAGACCCATAGCCAACATTATGCTCAATGGAGAAAGACTGAAAGCATTTCCACTGAATTCAGGAACAAGACAAGGTTGTCCACTTTCACCACTCTTATTCAATATCATCCTTGAAACCCTTGCCAGAGCTATTAGTCAAGAGAAGGCAATCAAAGGAATTTGAATAGGAAAAGAAAAAGTCAAGTTGTCTCTATTTGCTGATGACATGATTCTATACCTACAAGACCCAATAAGCTTGACCAGAAGACTTCTAGAGCTTATTAATGATTTCAGCAAAGTGGCTGTCTGTAAGATCAACACCACCAATAAATCACTAGCTTTCCTATACTCCAGCAACAAGTCCACTGAAGAAGAAATCAGGAAATCGGTCCCATTCATGATCTCCTAAAACAAAACAAAACAAAACAAAACAAAACAAAACAAACAAACAAAAAAATCTTGGGAATCAATCTTACAAAGGATATTAAGGACCTCTACAATGAAAACTACTGAACTTTAAAAACAGAAATTGAAGAAAATCTGAGTAGATGGAAAAATATTCCATGTTCATGGTTAGGCAGAATCAATGTAATCAAAATGGCCATTTACCCAAAGCCCTATACAGACTTAATGCAATCCCCATCAAGATACCAATGTCATTCTTCACAGATATAAGAAAAAGCAATTCTCAAATTTGTATGGAATAACAGAAGACCCAGAATAGCCAAAACATTACTCAGCAAGAAGGAGGAAGCAGGTGGTATATCAATTCCTGACCTGAAATTATACTATAGGGCTACAGTAACAAAAACAGCATGGTATTGGTATCAAAACAGAATCAAAGACCAATGGAATAGAAGACTCTGAGACGAACTCCCATACCATTAACTATCTGATATTTGATAAAGGGGACAAAAGCATAGTGTGGAAGAAAGATAGCCTGTACAACAAATGGTATTGGACAAATTGGACAGCCATATGTAGACAAATGAAATTAGATCCTTGCCTTTCACTCTGCACAAAAATTAAATCAAAATGGTTCAAAGATCTGGATATTAAACCAGCAACTTTACAATTGCTTGAAAAAGAAGTAGGATCAACAGTACATGACATAGGGGTTGGTTCTACCTTCCTTAACAAGACTCCCATGGCACAAGCATTAAAGTCAAGAATAAATGAATGGGATGCAATTAAACTAAAAAGCTTTTGCACAGCTAAAGAAATATTTAGTCAAGAGTGTCCAGAGAGAATCTACAGAATGGGAGAAAATCTCTGCCTGCTACATCTCAGAGGGCTAATATCCAGAATATTCAAAGAACTAAAAAAACTGAACACCAAAACCACAAATAATCCAATCAATAAATGGGCTAGGGAACTAAAAAGAAATTTCTCAGTGGAGGAAGTCCAAAAAGCCCATAAACATATGAGAAAATGCTCTACATCACTAGCAATCAGGAATGCAAATCAAAACTTCACTGAGATTTCACCTCACTCCTGTCAGAGTGGCAAAAATGAAGAATACAAACAAAGACAGATGCTGGAGGGGCTGTTGGAAAAGAGGTACACTATCACATTGCTGGTGGGACTGCAAACTGGTTCAGCCACTCTGGAAAGCAGTGTGGAGACTCCTCAAAAAATTAGGGCTGGAACCGCCTTATGACCCAGCTATCCCACTCCTGGGTATTTTCCCAAAAGAGCTAGAATTGGCATATTATAGAGATACAGCATCATCAATGTTTATAGCAGCTCAATTTACTATAGCTAAATTATGGAACCAACCCAGATGCCCCTTACTTGATGAGTGGATTCAAAAACTTTGGTACATATATACAATGGAATTCTACTCTGCTATTAGAGAAAATATTATGGCATTTGCAGCCAAATGGATGGAGATGGAAAAAATTATGCAAAGTGAAATATCCCAAACTGAGAGACTCAAGGGCCAAATGTTTTCTCCCATCTGTGGAAGCTAGAATACAATCGGAAACAATATGATAGATGGCTAAGCTAATAATAACCTCAACATGTATGAATTTTTACCTGAACCAGGGGAACCTTGCGTAGGATGCTGGGGGACATAGGGAGGAGGTGAAGGAACAGGAAGGATATCAAGAAGACTGGAGGTAGGGAATATGGAGGAATCAACTCAGAGGGGAACCTTTGACTTCCATGAGAAGTCCAATTTACAAGGGGGTTTAATAGGGGGAAACATGGAACCTTGGGGAACCCAAGGGGAGAAAACATGGAATGGCATCAGCCTTGGCTTGCTCTGTCATTAAACATTTGTTCTTGATTGATAATGATTCCCTCCTAAATGTAAGATCATATTTAACAAATCAAAAAAAAAAAAAAGAAAGAAAAACAAATTACAGGGCTGGAGCAATGGCTAAGTGGTTACGGCACTTGCCTGCCATGTGCATGTATGTGAGTTCAAATCCCAGTACCTGTATACAACAAAGTCTTGGAGCAACGAAGGCCACATGAAAAACTAAATAAAAATTGATTCTCTCACTGTCCCTCTCTCTTTAAAAAAAAAATTAAATAAGATATTTTATAACTGGAAGAAATGTAGATGGCCAATAAATACATAAAATATGCTCAACTATAATCTATTGGGTTGGCAAAGTAAACAAATCATCAAAAGAAAAAAAAAAAGTCCCATGCTTGTAAAATCCAGAGCTGACTAGAGTGAGAACTGGTGTTCTTCTGCATGGTTTGTGAGAACATAACCTCCTACAATTTTTGGAAAGTAATCTAACAGATTAATCAGAAATAAAACTACAAGCTAGGTGTGATGGTGCATGAATACAATTGTAGCTACTTGAGAGGCTGTGGCAGGAGGAAGGCAAGGACAGCCTCAGCAATTTAGTGAGGTCCTAAGCAACTTGGTGAGTACTTATCTCAAAATGAAAAACATAAAAGGGCTGGAGGGTACTTCACATTGTCTCTAATCTAGCAGTATTACCCCATTAGGACTCCACATCTACAGAAATGAAAACAAGAGGATATACAGACTATGTGTAAGATGTTCATCACATCACTGTTTGTAGATTACAAAATGCTATGGGGAGGGTAAGACTGAGTGAATTATTGTACAATCATATAATTTTTGCAACTTAAAAGTAGGAATCTATAGCCAGGTGTGGTGGTGCACACCTATAATCCCAGCTACTTGGGAGACTGAGGTGGGAGCATAGATTCAAGGCCAACATGGGCAATTTAGCAAGACCCTGTCTCAAACTTTGAATGGCTGTGGGGGTAGCTCTGTGGTAGTGATCATGTGTGAAGCACTGGTATAAAAAAATAAAAAAGGGGAACCCATATATGAAGAATCTTTATATATTCAATATACAGTTCAAGCAGATCACAAATGTGTTGAATAGGAACCAAAACATGTACAAATATTTGAAGATAATTATGCAAAGAAGTTGGGCTATTTTCAAAAAAATTAAAAGAATGATTAGAATATGTTACAAAGACTAAAAATAGTTTTGTCTGAATGAGTTACAAGTAATTTTATTGTTTTGTTTAATGAGTCTTAAATATTTACGATGACTATTTTTTCTTTAAAAATATTTTAAAAATACTAGGCTGAGAGTATAGCTCAGTAATAAAATGCATGCTTAACATGCACAAGGCTCTAGGCTTGATCCCCTGAATTGGAAAAAAAAATGCTTAAATTTATACTTGACATTTAAAAATACTTCAGATTGGTATCACCAATTAGTAATCGAACTGCAGATCTTTATGCCAACACAACCAAATTCACATTTTACCTTTACCTTAAGATGAGCTAAACAAGTAATATTTTGGAATAGTATTCATTTTCACACATAAATTAGAGGTTGGAACGGTGGGTCACTGGTTAGTGCTTGCCCAGCATGCGCGAGTGCGCAAGTTCAAACCCCAGCACCACGTATACAACTTAGTTATCAACACTTACAAAAATTAAGCATTTCATTCTATGATAAAAAAGGCAAAGGTAGGGATTGGAGCGCACAAGGACCCGGGTTCAAACCCCAGCACCACATATGCAACTGCTAGAGAAACAAAAGCCAGATGGAAAAATAAATTCTTTCTCTCTCTCCCTATCTTTTTAAAATTTTTTTAAAGAGAGAGAGGGACAGTGAGAGAGAGAGAGAAAATATCAATTCCATTCAGTTCTTCATGTGGGTTTTGTTGCTCTGATACTTCATCGTGTACATGGTGCTGGGGTTCAAACCTGTGTCCTCCCGCATGCCAGGCAAGCGCTGTAACTGCTGAGCCACCACACTAGCCCTTTCTCTCCCTCTTTAAAAAAAAAAAAAAAAAAAGGCAAAGGTAACAGTGTAAGATGGAGATTCTCTAGCTCAGTGGTCTACAAACTTTTGTGTCAGAATCTGCCAGAGGTCTTGATACAGTAGGGCTGGGTGCAAGAATGTGCATTCACACAAGTCTCCAGGTAATGCCCATGCTGTAGCAGGAACTACATTTTGAAAACCTAATGAAAATTAGCACATACACTTATGCCAAATTTACAAGTAAAAAGAGAATTTAGAAGTTACTGCTTGGAAGTTCACAGCTACCAATGTAACTGACAGTCATTACCAACATTTACTTTGGCATGTTCTTGACAAAGAATACAAGCTGCAAAACAATTAACACCAACCCTTTTATTTTTATAGGAACTAGGTGCTTAAGTAACAGGGCCAGAATTCCTAAGGAAGCCAATAACCTCCAGCGGTAGGGAACCTACTAGTGTACCAAGCACAGTGCTAGTTACAAAAGAAAAAGATAGAATTCCATCCTCAGAGAATTCATTCTGGAAGAAGATGCAGAATAAACAAAGAATGAGAATTGAGATCTATTTCAAGCATAATATAGGCTATTAGCCCATAAATGACAAACCTTACAATTTAGAATTTATTACTTTTGTAGAGTCTTTGTTTTCTGTAGTCCTGCTTCTCCAACCTGATTTGACTTCTCCCTGAGATGAGAACCCGTATTTTCATACAGTTCATAAGATCCCAACAGGAGTTCCAGAAATACTTATAAAGTGATAGGTTGATGAGCTGATCTCTCAGTATTGCAGTAACTGTCCCTTCTTTGTTTAAAATGATGCATTTGAAATATATGAAAAGACCAGGTACAGTGGCATACACCTGTAATCCCAGCAGCTCAGGAGGCTGAGGCAGGAGGATCAAAGTACAAAGCCAGCTTTAGCAACTTAGTGAGGCCCTAAGTAACTTTGTGAGACCACATCTCAAAATAAAAAAATAAAAAGGGTTAGGGATATGGCTCAGTGGTTATGCATTCTTGGGTTTCAATTCCCAGTTCAAAAAAAAAAAAAAAAACAGAAGCAGGATTTTTAAAAAAAAACCGTAAGTTGCATCATTATTACCACTACCATCACCACTACTACTACAATGTTTCTTTTCACTTAAATCTTAATGCAGCTGTCTTTTAAAAATGCTGTTTTAACCAACAGGTTTACTGACTTCTTTCAAGTCATCACAGTGTTCAAAGGAAATTCAACAACTAAATTTTGATAAGAAGAGCTAAAGCCAGCTAAGAAAACTGTGTACGGTTAGTGAATCCGAAAAACACAAAACAGCAGCTGATGCCAAAAAAGAATTTCAAAAAGGGCATGGTGGATATCTGCAGGCAAGCTACTCAGAAGTTAGGTAAGTACTAGAATTACCACTGAGTTTAGACACCATAGTAAGAGTACATACAGTACCCAGAAATGCAGTGGGCCGAATTCTTCAGAGACAGCAAGAATAACTTGTATAAGAAGTGTGACTGTGAGGGGAGAGATTCAGTAGTAGCAGGACAGGAACAGAAGTTTGAAACAACTGATATTTTGATTTTTCAAGATGAGAAATACGACCATGGAAGCATTTGCTTCTTTTGATTTGCACTAATATTATGGTGAAAAATTTTTATTCCAGCAAAAAGCATTACCATATAATTTTTCAATTCCTTTGAACTGAACATAAAGATCTCTCACTTTGC
This sequence comes from Aplodontia rufa, assembly GCA_004027875.1. Classification (NCBI taxonomy): domain Eukaryota; kingdom Metazoa; phylum Chordata; class Mammalia; order Rodentia; family Aplodontiidae; genus Aplodontia; species Aplodontia rufa. The sequence goes on from PVKS010000139.1 coordinate 29,247, forward strand.
TGGGTAATGAATAAAAAGGACCAAGATCATCTGATGAAGACTCAATTGCTTTCTTAGCCACACTAATTTCTTCAGATAGGAGAGTCTCTTTGAGTTGTTTACTCCTAGAAAGTATTGGTGTTTGGGCCTTTGCATTTCCAGCCATGGTACTTTTTAGATGATCTTTAATACTTTTTCTACTTGTATCTGAATTATTTCTGTCTTTAGAAGAGGATTCATCATTTTGCTGGGGTTGCTTTATGCAATTATGAGGCAATTCTTCATTCACAGTCTTGGGAAATAAAGAGCTCCCATACCTTTCTTTAGTCAACTCACCACCCAAATCATCTGAAGAGTTCTGCAAATTTTCAAAGTATAAAACCTGAGAAGAAGGCAAGTCATACAAAAGATCAGCTCCGGGTTCAACAGGGACATCTTCATGTCCACTCTGGGTCTTTGTGCATTCATCAGTTTTGTATTCAGTATTGCTTACAGTACTAACACTGAGTTTGTTTTTGATGCTCTCTGAACAAAAATCTTCAGTGGCAAAGTCTGTAGCATGTTTCCTTTGTTCAGAAAGTTGTATGCATTTCTGTTCCAAGTCATCAACTTGAGCTAAAAAGGAGTTTTCAGTAAAGCAATCATAGTCACCAAACATGTCCTCTTCACTGTCATTATGCTGGAAAGAAAACACAAATACTTACGGGCAGTTCCAGATTCATGAAGAATAGCTTCACTAGACAAGAAAAAGAAAGGGTGGGCAGGAATCTCATGAAAATCAAAGGGACATTAGGAGAGGAAAGGGAACGGGATAGGAGAGAAAGGAGGTGGAAGTGCTGGGGAGTGACATTGGCTAAATTATATCTTTATATTGTGTGCATGTATGAATATGTAACACATCCTACCTTAGGTACAACTATAATACACCAATAAAAATGTGGAAAGAAAAAAATAAAATACATTACTAAAGAGAAAAAATGGAAGCTTCAGCCTAGGGCTATACACAGTATATAATTATCTAAGTCATGCATAGATATTATTAGCATTGTTGTACAGATGAAGAAATGGAGACCCAGAGAAGTGACTTGCCTAAACACTGCTCTGGAGTGTTGTGATAATACTAAGCTTCTAAATTTTTTGTGTGGGCTGGGCACTGAACCCATTGCCTAACACAGACTCTAACATTGTAACACCCCTAACCTCTGGGATTCTAATGCTTAAACCTGTTATAAATCCTTAAACTATAGCAAGAATGATACACACCTATTGGGATACCAGTTCACTAGACACTTCTGAAAATTATACCTCTCTCCTCCCTGGCCCTGAGACAGTAACTGGCCTATAATAACATGGTGTACCACTATATACTACAAAGAACCTATGTTCTGAATTTGGAATTGAGACGGAGTGTATGCATACTGGATTAGGGAGGTCTACTAAAAAAAAGAGATAAACTTGGAGGCAGCAATATGACTTAGTGAAGATGAATTTGGAATCAGAACTGAAGTTTCTCAACTTCTCAGGGCCTGATTACTATTATAAAATCTAGAAATGTAGCTTGTTTAACAAAGTAACCAGCACGCAATAGGTCTTCAATAATCAAGACTTTATTAAAGTAGGAGCAGCAGTAATTTCGAAGTCTGGGTTTGCGTCTGTCTTGTCACTTAGTTGCTAGGCACGAAATGTTTCTATCTACATTTCACACCTGTATAGAAGTAGGGATAAAAAGGCAACACCTCATAAGTGCCAGTCAACAGCAGTAGCAAACAACAAAGGTTAGAGAAACTGGTCAATTGCTTGCATCTGGGAAGAATCTGCCAAGTCCTCTAAACCTGGTCTCCCACCCCTTTAGGCTGGCAAGCGAAGCAGAAAGAGGCCCAGGTAGTCAGGAGGACAAGGCCCTCGGGGGAACTCGAGAACTGATGGGGCTGTACCTCAACGGGTTGCACGCTCGCGGTTTTCCGTCGCCGGCTCTCAGCTACCATTTCCTCCTCCTCCTCCCGCTCATCGCCGGACTTGAGTTGGGCCACCGTGGGGACGGCTAAAGTGCTGGCAAGGCTAGGGCGGTTCCTTTTGCGGACAGACACCCGCCGGCGGATGCGGGAACCACCTTCATCCATGACTGGCGCAGAGAAGGCTGCCCCACCTCGTCCCCAATAACTCAGCGGCCAACCTCGAGAGAAGGGCTGGCCAGAGGTGGACACAGGGGGAAGGTGCTCGCGTCTCCATCCACCTTTCCTAAGCACCCCAAGTTAACTCCCACGGCTCTCGGGCCGGAAGCGGGAGGAAAAGCATAGTGCCCACCCTCCCCGTTCAATCACAAGAGTCACGTGACTCCTGGCGCGGCAAGGCGCAAAACAAGCTGCGCATGCGCCTCGGAAACCCGCCTCCTCTTTCGCGCTCTTCCCGTCGCCTACGGAACCTTTGAGGGAAGTCTTTGGGCCCACGGGGGAAGCAAACCGGAAGGGACCTATTTGGACATTCGGAAATAGGAAGGGAAGGATATTAACAAGGTACCATGGCAGCTGTGATTGCTGCTTGCCGTGGTTCAGGGAAGAAGTTGACACACTGGGCAGCGGCTGCTGTCTGCCTCCCAAATCCTGGAACTCGCGCGGGTAAAGTCTTCACTGTAGTACTGCAGCCATTGGCCCTGATTGGTGGAGTCGTCACTTAGCAAAATGACGCTGGTTTCTAGGCGATAAAGTTTCTCCAGAATGGGTGGGAATCTGTAATGGCCAAGACTACTGTTTTAGCACTGAAGGGGCCGTTAAGATGTTCAGTCAACTTCTTTAAAGAGTTATAATGGGATGGGGAAGGGAGGGATTAGGGAGGGCAATTGGATAATTGAGGATAATTGCAATATCCAGAATATATACACATTTTATACACATTTTATATTATTTTGTTAAAATCTTGTAAGGTTGCTCATAAATAAAAAAAATTTAAACATAAAAGGAAAGTGATGGATGGAATAATTCTTTGGGAGGCAGGGGCGCCGAGCTGGTGGTACACGCTTGTAATCCCAGCTACTCGGGAGGCCGAGGTAGGAGGACCATAAGTCCAAGGCCAGTCTCGGCAGTTTAACTCAGTGGTAGAGGGACCCTGGGTCCAGTCCCCTGTACAGAGGGGTAAGGGGAATCAGGGGCTTGCCTAAGATTTTCCGGATAAACTTAGGAGTCGCCCAACAACAAACTCGAGATGTCTCAGGTCTGAGATCAGAGTAGAATTGTGACATAGGCCTCGAATCTATAATTTCTGAAATTTTATTCTTGCTATCAATAATTACTCGGTCTGGAGAGGTGGCTCAGCGGTTAGAGCGCTTGCCTGGCACGCGCGAGGTCGCAGGTTCGAATCCCAGCACCACGTTCACAACGAAGTGTCGGAGCAATGAAAGCCGCATAAAAAACTGAATAAAATTGATTTTCTATTTCACTTCCCCTCTCTCTTGAAAAAAATTACTCTGCAGAGAATCAATTACTCACTTTCTCTTTAACAGTGCCTTTCTGTTGCTTCTCTATGTATTCCTAAAATCTAATTGTGGAATGAATGACAATGTCGGGAAGAAAGCAGGTGAAAGGTTTTATGGTTGGGAAAATATATCTCCTAACCCCAAAGCTCTGGGAATCACGTTTTATGTCTAATTCTGCCCCAAATCTAAAGTTTGTTATTCTGAGTATAAAGAATATGAAATGTAGGGCTGGAGCGGTGGCTCAGCAGTTACAGCACTTGCCTGGCATGTGCAAGGACGCGGGTTCAAACCCTTAGCACCATGCACTCAATGAAGTACCAGAGCAATAAAAGCCACATGAAAAAAAAAGAATATGAAATCTTTTCTTTTTTGTGGTAGCGGAGGGAGATCAACCCAAAGCTGCCACCATGCTAGGCAAGCACTCTGCCACTGAAGTACTTGCTCAGCCCTTTTTAAATTTTCTTTTGCCACAGGGTCTAAGTTGCCCAGATTGGCTTTGCACTTATGATTCTCCTGGTTCAGTTTCTGGAGTGACTGGGGTTACGGGTATGGGCCACTGCACCGAGCTAAAACAAAAATACTGTTACTCAGCTAATAAAAATAACTGGTATATTACTGTTTAATTGCAGTGGTATGGAGAAGACATTGTTCACAATACAAACAGTTAACCAGCAATGAGGACCTGGTAAGAATTTTTTTTTATATTATTAAGGCATTTGCAAATATGACCAAATTCTTCTAACTACTTGGAGTTTAGCTATAGGATAAAATAATCATTACTGAGTTTAAAACTTATAACTCATTCATTATAGTCACCTAGGTGAGTTTCCAAGTAAGAGAATTCCTAGACTTGTAAGAAACATGACTTCTGTAATACTGTATTTTCTTCCTAGATATTCAATATAAGGTTATTTGGGAATTTCAAAAGATAGCTTAAGTGAATAGAATAATTGTACATAATTACACCAAGAGATTGTCCTACCTTTGTCTCATTCATCACTTTTGGTAGACTGCCTTAATAAAGGAGGGATCAAAATTAAAGTTTTACACCAGGGCATGTAATAGTTTCCTTTAACTTTTGAGTCTATTTTTATGGGTTTAAAATACTAGCATGGGCCAGGTGCAGTGGCACACACCTGTAATCTCAGCAGCTCAGGAGGCTCAGGTAGGAGGATTACAAGTTCAAAGCCAGCTGCAGCAACTTAGTGAGACCCTGTCTCAAAAAATAAAGTACTAGCATGGACTTGGCAACATAGGCTTTTTTTTTTTTTTTTTACATGCAGAGGTAATTTGATGCCTGTCATCCCAAATAAAGCACTTAGCCTGATGTTGTGAAGGAATAGAGTCTTTACATGTGAACTGAATAAAATTAGATCAAGAAAGTTTGAGAAATTTAAAAAATAAAAGTACTCATCTAGTCCCTCTGTGCATCCATCTTGGTCATCTAATTCACACACAATACTATATAAGAGAATAAAGGGAGTTTACTCCCTTTATTTTTTTTTAGGTCATAAACCTCACTGAGACTAATGAAAAATATGGATCCTCTCCACAGAAAAAGGCACTCAGTCGTTCATTTGAAATTTTGCATACAGTTACAGGGGATCATGGACTTCAAAGCCATTTCAAAATTAAGTACCTCTATACTGGAGACAAACATTCTGACAGTAGGAGGAAGGCATTGTAACAGAAGCATCAGAGGCATTAGTGAAGACAGAAGACAAAAAGGCTGATACTAACATAACATTCTGGGGCCATAGGTAGAACAACTGATAAATATGGTGATGAATAAACTATTTAGTGATTATACTAATGTAGAAATAGCATGTTATCTATTGTGCTTTAAGCTTCTCAATTTAAAAAAGTTTAATTGAATTTAAATTTTTAATCTATAATTAGAATAAAGCATTTGAGTAGAAAATCACTTTATCAGATTTGAAGTTTTTTCTCTCATAAACCCTTTTCTACTAAGTTTATATTTTATTATAGAACATTCATGAATTAATGTGTCCTTAGCCAAACTGACACAAAATATAGTTCTTGTGAAAAATATGTACACAGGAAGAAAGTTACTATGTGCCTTTGGATGGATTTAAAATATGGTAACCTTAAGATTTCATTTTAAAAAATTTATATCATGTAATATGAGATTTCTCTTTGTCCTAGCCTGTTCCAATGGAAAATCCTTATAAAGAACCTGCTAAGAAATGTATCTTGTGTGAGAAGCGTGTAGATTATAAAAATGTACAGGTGAGAGCTGATTTTATTCTGATGAAATGCTTTATGTTAGTTATGTTTCTTTGTTGGTCTTGCTTAATCAGTTTCATAGCAGGTTTTATGTAAAAGCAACAGTTTTAGCAACATTTCACATTTATACTTCTATATGTACAAGGTATTTTTATTCAGTTAAGAGCCCCTTGGCTTACTCTTATTTACTATTATTTCAGCGCAGTATTTCTCCTTTTCCTGTGCACCAGAGGTCTGAACAATAGCTGTCCATGACAGTGATTCCCATTTGGTGGGTGTGAATATTTGGAATGAGCTCCTCTGGTGAAATTGATTTGTGTACCTCACTATCCCCATCACTGCTTCACATGTTCTCATCTACTCTCAGCATATTAGAAGTGGCTAAGTTGAGGGGAGTAAATGGCACTAGAGTTAAGTGTACTGACAATAATACAAAGTATAATTGCCTTTGAGTGAAAAAATTTTATAAGAATATATTGCTTAGCAGGAAAACTATGCAAAGTGCCAAGAACAATGCCTGGCACCTGGAAAGTGCTAAAGTATTTAAATTAATAGAACATAAATTGTAGTAAACCACCCGATATTTGTGTACCTCTTGAAGGTCTCAATGCAGTTGGATAATTTATCTTCATGAGAATGTGATAACTTATGATGATAAATGCTTTGGGTACCTTGTTTTAGAATAGTATCTGTGGTTTGTAAAAAAAAAAAACAGCTTTAGCACTGAATGAATGTGCTGATTAATCTGTTAGCTGTATAGACTTTTTGATAAATTAGATGGATGCTAACTTTATTAAAAAGATATCTTACTGGATATTTATCTCATTAAATTTAACTGAAATTTATATCTTTACATTATATAAAAGTCATGTATGTGTATGGGGTTTTTTCCCCTTGAAACTGAACAAATGTATTAACATGAACTTTTTTCCCCTCCACGTAAAACAGCTTCTGTCGCAATTTATTTCTCCCTTTACTGGATGCATTTATGGAAGGCATATAACAGGTATTATTATTATTATTTTTTAATCATAGCAATTTGGGGCTGAAGCCATGGCTCAGCCATTAAAGCATGTGTGAAATTCTGGGTTCAAACCCCAGCACCACATACTAAGTGTCTGAGAAACAAAAACCAGATGAAAAAATAAATAAAAGTGATTCTTTTTCTCTGATTTACTCTCTCCCTTAAAAAAAAAAAAAAAAATCGGGCTGGAATTGTGGCTCAGTGGTTACAGTGCTTGCCTGGCATATGCAAGTATATGAGTTCAAATCCCAGCACCACGTACACAATGAAGTCTCATAGTGATGAAGGCCACATGAAAAATTAAACAAAAAATTGATTCTCTCTCTCTCTCTCTCACTGTCCCTCTCTCTTAAAAAAAAAAAGTGTAGCAATTTAAATTCAGATAAGAATTATATCTGTCACTTAAGAAAACTGGTAAATGTTCAGATCATTATAAATCACTATTAGACCAAATACTTCATTGTTAGACCAAACTGGATTTAGGTACCTAAGGGAAAGCCTCTTCTTAAGCCTAAAGTTATTTTGTTCGTTGTCTTGAGAGTTAACTACTGGCTGACCACATAAAAACTTGGGCTTAAGAAATACTGTGTTCTTAATGTTGTGAATTATACTATAGACATTCTAAATTAAAACTTGGTGGTGGCAAATTATCCATAGATACACCAGGTCCAACTTACCACTTCTTTTTGTAGTTGTATTTACAAAGTGCCACATGGTTGCTTTAGAGTTATAATAGCAGAGTAGAACAGTTGAGACGGAGGCTACATGGCCCTCAAAGCCTAAAATACTTACTAATCTGGTCCTTTACAGAAAAAAAAAAATTGCTGACCTTTGACTTAAAGTTGTTATAGTTTGAACACTGGCATTTTTATGAATAAAAAAGCAATTCTTAAAATTGTATAGGTCTTTGTGGGAAGAAACAGAAAGAAATTACAAAAGCAATTAAGAGAGCTCAAAAAATGGGTAAGTATGCCTTGAATGATTGGATTAGTCAAAATTTTGCTCATTATCTTTTGTGAATAACTTTAATAAATCTTTTTACAGGGTTTATGGCAGTTACATACAAGGATCCTGCATATCTCAAAGACCCTAAAGTTTGTAACATCAAATATCGGGATTAAATGATGTTAAGGTTATTAACAATAAATTTACTGAGCTCTGTTGACTCAAACTAATCTTTGGGAAGTAAAGGGTTTCAAGAGTGAGATCAGGAGGCTGGAGTGGTTGGCTCAGCAGTTGGAGTGCTTGCCTGACATGTGCAAGGGCCCGGGTTTGCACCCCAGCACCACATTCACAACTAAGTGTTAAGAAACAAAGTCCAGATGGAAAAATAAAGTTGACACTCCTTCTCTCTCCCTAGCTCTCTTAAAAAAAAAAAAAAAAAAGTGATACCTTACCTCCATTTGAGTGTTCCCACAACAGCTTATTTAAAATGTTAATACCCATTAAATTGTACATGCACTGAATAAAAGTGGTACTGTAGGACTGTTACTTATATCTGGTCCCCAGTAGTTCGTTCATATAATGAACCACTAGTACTGGAATAGGCAGTATGGGATGGGTGGCTTGTGTTAGAACACTACTTTAGGCCCAGATTCTGTCTTACAAATGGGATGACTTTTTAGGGAAATGCGTGCAGCAAAATGGAATGCTTATATAAAGTTTGAATCCCATGTGACTGACTATGGAGTTAAAAATGCTTGGGATTATTTTCTAATTAGCAAGTACTGGTGTGCCTGGTTAAGAGAGTGGGTCTTCTTTTTGCAGAGATGTACATTGAGCTGTCACAGGAAAACAAGAGAGCATTTATTCCTGGATGAGTCTATCCTCAAACTGATTGTATTCTTTACATATAGGGATAAGGGGTGCATAAATCTATTGTCAATCATTTATCTTACTCCAATGATACAAGCAGGGTTCAGACGAACAACCCCAGCAATCTGCACAAATGATCCCTGGGTGTAATATGGACTCATGAACACCCCAGAATAATTAATCCATGTTAATACAGAAGATTAAAGTCTTTGTTACTAGATATAATTTTCTCTATTCAGTAATGTCTCTAGAAAGCAATACATGGAAGTCCAAAGGTCAATCTGTGTATTCAGTATGATGTCCAGTGAGTTAAACATGGAGAAGCTTTCATGTGATAGAAAAGATGTATAAATACAACTGCACATACAGTAAAAACACTTTCGTCTTTTTCTTTTTTTTTTTTTTTACATGGGTTCTCACCATATTGCCCAGGCTGGCCTCTAACTCTTAGGTGCAAGTGACCTTCCTACCCCAGCCTTCCAAGGAGCCAATAGGTAGGACTATAGGTAGGTGCCACCATGTCCAGCTTAATATGCTTTGTATCATAACTTAGGGAGTAAATTTTAATGACTTATATAAGGTTAATGATATATAAAGTCTATATAAATTTTAATATAAACTTTATGCTTCTTTCCATGTTGTGAAAACAGCCTCTCTGCCATTTCCAAGAGCCATACAAGTTTAAAAGAATTTCTTTTAAAAGCCTTTCCCTCAACAGTTGTGAAAGCAAGGTGAAAAGGTTTTGATTTTAAAATGAAAGCATCTTGGGCATAGATGTAGTTCAGTGGTACAGCACTTGGTTAGTATGTGCAAATCCCTGGGTTCAATCTACAGCACTACAAAGATACAAATAAAAGCATCTGATATTTCTGAAAGTACTTTATAAAATAAATGCAGCAAAACTTATCTATGTAGTACTGAAAAAGATAAACATACTAAAAATACTGTATCCATGTATTACTATGAATAGCTAAATATAATAAAAACAATAGAAACATTTGGTTTTACCCTCCAACCAAATCAGAAGTCTCATTTTGAGTTAAAAGGATCAAAACGTGGGAGACTGTGGGTATTCCCCAGAACACTTCATTTTCTCAATCTCTTCATCTGTTTCTGGGCTGCTGATTGTAGGTACTTTTTCTTGGTTATTGCTATCAGTACATGTCTTAGATAGTTTGTTTTCTGTCTTTAACAGCCGTGATTTCTTCATTTGCCATCTGTCCTCTACATCTAAAGCTTTTCGCTTAGTCATTGGTGGTGTACTAGCTGGACTACCTTCAGGAGTGTGGGTGTACTCCACCATTAAGGTCAGGTTGTCCACATCTAGATGGTGGTTGGTGTTACATCTACTTTTAGAAATATGCCTATTTTTCAAAGAGATAACACAAGAATGAAGAAATTCAGAGTCTGGAAAAAAGGTCTGTAAAGCTTGACAAAGCAAAATGTTCTCCTGAGGATCTTCTTGGATGTTCTTATCTCCTAAACAAAATAAAATAACAGGATCAACATATTTGTTCCATAAAGCCTTCATAATTAGCTATTTGTCAGTAAATTAGAAAAGATTTCAATTCTTTCAAATTATCCAAGTAAGAATAATGACATACTAAATGCCTACTTATATGCTATTTATTCCTAGGGGAAAATTTAAATTGTATGCTTTAATATCAACAAATACAGCATACCTACTACAATACTATGTTCCTTGTTTGGTATGATTTAAAAGTATTAATAAAATGAATGCTTTTAATTCCAAAGTGGACAAACTCATCAGTTAGTGCTGTTGGCCCATCCATAATTCAAATCAGTGAGAAAGTAATGATATGTTAATTTTTTTACTTACCTGCTGCTTGAATCTGTGCTTGTTGCCTTTTTTTAATTTCTTGTTTTAACCTATTTACATCCTTCATTAGTTTCTCTACTTCTTGTTCACTTTGCTCCACTTTTCTGCATACACTCTGCAAGGTAAGATAATAGCACATACAAAATTCCAAATTCTGAAATAACAGTCTAGACTCAAGTAATATAAAATCCTCATTGGTATATAACATTGAATACTATTTGGAATACTATTTGCCTTTACTATAAATTTTAGTTTGGTATTTTCTGGAGGATCTTAATAATGACTTGCATAGAGCTTTACAGATTACAAAATGCTTTTCAGATATTTTAAGTTCTCATTTAGACATGAATTGATCATACCAACTATTTCCTTGATAACAGAAATAAACTGGAATATTTAACTCACTTTGAAACAGATGAGATACAAAGCTACTGCATATTTAACATGAAACTGACAACAAGTGAAACAAAGACAAGTGACTATTTCAATATTATAAAAAACTTAGGGGTTGGGGATTTAGCTCAATGGCAGAGCGCTTGCCTAGCATGCGCAAGGCCCCGAGTTCAGTCCTCAGCCCTGAAAAAAAAAAAAAAAAAAAAGGGAGAGAAGAAAAAATTTTATTTTTTCATCTGGGTTTTGTTTTCTGATATTTAGTTGGGTATGTGTTGCTGGGGTTTGAACCTAGGTCCTTGCACAAGCAGGACAAGTGATCTACCATTTGCCGCTACTCCAGCCCTAAAAGACTTTAAATTCCTATAAGAGAAACTACCTTTTTTTTGTCTGATATAGTCTTACATATTGGAGGGAATTGTTACATATTCATACATACATGGATATTGACAAAGTAAATTAAGGGCAATCCTATTCCAGGCTCTCTCCCTCTTCATCCATTCCACAGTCTCACTTCTCCTCTATAATACCCTCATGCTATAATTGGAAGTGAGCATATTACATGTGTATTAATTTTTGAAATTTCTGAGTTTCTCTGCCTGCCCATGGCTTCTCATGGAAGTTGAGTGTTCCCAGTTGTATTGATAACACCTTTTACTGCCTCCTTCCCTTCTCCCCCAACCTTCATATTTATGGTTCTCCCAGCTTATGTGAAATTTCAACTTTGGTGAGTTTATTAATTGAACTTAGCTAACTTTCATTCTGTCTTAGGTTTTACTCTAGATTCCACATATTAAAACGTTTGGCCCTTAAGTCTCTGTGTTTGGGATATTTCATTGAGCATGATTTCTTCCCCCTACTTCTATCCCTTTGGCTGCAAATGCCATGATATCATTGTCTCTAATAGCAGAGTAGAACTCCATGCATATATATATACCACAGTTTTTTAAACCATTCAACGACGGGTATATATGAGTTGGTTCCATAGTTTAGCAACTGTAAATTCAGTTGCTATAAACATTGATGTAGCTGTCTCTCTGTAGTATGTTGATTCTAGCTCTTCTGAGAAAATACCCAGGAGTAGGCTACCTGGGTCATAAGGTGGTTTCATCCCTAGTTATTTTGAGGAGTCTCCACACTGCTTTCCAGAGTGGCTGTACAAGCGTGCACTCCCACCAACAGTGTGTTAGTGTTCCTTTCTCCCCACAACCCCTCCAGCATCTGTTATTGTTCGTATTCATTTTTGCCACTCTGACTGGAGTGAGGTGGAATCTCAGTGAAGTTTTGATTTGCATTTCTATAACTGCTAGTGAAGTAGAACATTTTCTTATATGTTGGCTTCCTGGACTTCCTCTGTTGAGAAGTTTCTGTTTCGTTCCCTAGCCCATTTATTGATTGGATTATTTGTATTTTTGGTGTTGAGTTTTTTGAGTTCTTTATATGTTCTGGATATTAATCCCCTGTCAGACGCATAGCAGGCCATGGTTTTTTCCCATTCTGTAGGTTCTCTCTTTTGAAAAGCAAAACTGACTCTGTGTGTCATCAATTTTAAAAGTTGAGTAATTCATTTCGGGGACTATATCTCAATAACAACAAAAATCTACAGAAATGATGTTCATATTATATCAAACATAACTAACTTCTAATTATAGGGTAAAAGTTAAGTTGCTATAGCCAGTTTTAGTGGATACTTTTTGGGATGTCTGCATGGCATGATTCAAATAGTCAAGATATGGACTCATTGTAAAAGTCCATTCACATGAATAGATAAAATGTAGTAATATAGACACAATAAAATACTATTTAACCTAAAAAAAAAAAAAAAAAAAAAAGAATGGTGCACACCTGTATCCCCAGCAACTCAAGAGGCTAAGACAGGACTGCAAATTCGATGCCAGCCTGGGCAACTCAGGAAGACCCTCAACAACTTAGATCCACATCTCAAAATTTTAAAAAATGAAGAAGACTAGAGATATAGCTCAGTGGTAGAGTACCACTGGTTCCAATTCCCAGTACCATCAAGAGAACAAAAAGAAATCAGCTTGCTTATTTCACTTAATGTCCTACAGGCTCATTCATGTTGTCCACAAATGACAGGATTTCTTTCACTCCCCTAACCCCCCATCCCTAGCTAGACCTTTTTATTTTGAGTCAGGGTCTTACTAAGCTGCTCTGGCTGGTCCCTAAATTTTTATCCTCTTGCCTCAGTCTCCTGAGTAGCTAGAATTATAGGAATATACCACCATGCCTAGCTAGCAAGATGATTTAATAGAAACAGATTATAACTGTGGTTACCAAAGGCTAGAGTGGTTGGAGGGAAAGGGTGATATTGCAAAAGGTATATCATCACAGGCAGGTATGAAGAATAAGTTGAAGAAATCTATTGTACAGGGCTGGGGATGTGGCTCAGTGGTAGAGTGCCTGCTTAACAAGCATGAGACCCTGGGTTTAATACCCAGCACTGCAAAAACGAAACCAAAACAATAACAAAATAAATCTATTGTATAATTTTGTGACTATGGTCAACAACAGAGTGATATTCAGACATGCAAATAAAAATTCCATTAAGATTTCACCTCACTCCAGTCAGACTGGCTAAGATGAAGAACATAAACAATAACAGATGCTGGAGGAGTTGCAGGGAGATAGGAACACTAGCACACTGTTGGTGGAACTGCAGATTGGTACAGCTGCTCTGGAAAGCAGTGCGGAGAATCCAAAAAACTTTAAGGATATATCCACCATACAATCCAGCTATCCCTCTTCTGGGTATTTTCCCAGAGGAGTTAGAATCAGCACATTACAGCGACCCAGAAAAATCTATGTTCACAGCAGCTCAATTTATAAAAGCCATCCTCACTGGATGAATGGATCCAAAAACTATGGGTGTATGGGTGTGTGTGTGTGTGTGTGTGTGTATAGTATGTGTGTGTATATATATTATGTGTATATATATACATTATATAATTGTGTGTGTGTGTATATATACACACACACATATATACACACACACATACACACAATGGAATTCTACGTAGTAATTAGAAACAAGGAAATTGTGTCCTTTGAAAATAAATGGATGGCAATGGAAGAAATCATGCTGAGCAAAGTTAGCCAAACCCAGACAGTCAAGGGTTCAATGTTTTCACTAATTTGTTGAGCTAAACCCAGGCTTGGGTAAAAGGTAGTCAAACTGATGTATTAGACACAACAAAGGCATTGCAACATATAATCTATAGATATGTCAGGGGTGGACAGGGACAGGATAGGGAGGGATCTAGGGAGACAATCAACAATGTAGCATATTCTTTACCTCCCTGAGAATCCAAACAATATTCAATCATTTAATTCTGAATAATTCACAATTGATGCATTTATATTACTTGTAAGGATGACATAGAAGAATCAAGAGACTGGTGTGTGGGGGTAATTCTGGTTTAAGAACAAGTGCATATCATATCGATACTTTATATGTATTTATGAATGTACAATAACTAATAAAAAATTTAAAAAAACAGTGAACATTAAATGTTCTCATCATGAGAACAATAATTATGTAAAGCAATACATTGGTTCAATTTCACTATTACACATTGTGTATAAAAACAATGTTTTACATGACAAATAATTTTATCAATTTAAGATGTTTAAAAATATGCATACTGCATTAAAAATAAAGAATATGGGGACTGGAGAGGTGGCTCAGTAGTAGAGCACTTGCCTGGCATGTGTAAGGACCCCAGGTTCAAACCCCAGAACTACATACACAACTAAGTGTCAGAAAAACTAAAAAAAAAAGATGAAAAAATAAATAAACTTGATTCTCTCTCTTTTGCTGTACCTTAAAAAAAAAGTATGAAAAATGTTTCATGATACAGCAAATTAAAAAGACTTATGACACAAATTTCCGTTGCCATAATTGTCAACTATAAAGTATACATACATTAGGGGGGAAAGTACATACATTATGGCAAACTGAAAATACTTATGTTAAAATGATGAGATTCTGAGTGTTTCTATTTTCTAAAATTTCTATATTATTCATATCAAAAACAATATGTAGGGGGCTGGAGCAGTGGCTCAGCAGTTACAACACTTGCCTGGCATGCACAAGGACACAGTTCAAACCCCAACACCACATACACAACGAAGTGTTGGAGCAACAAAAGCTACATGAAAAACTAAATTAAAATTGATTCTCTTTCTCTCACAGTCCCTCCCTTTTTAAAAAACAAACAAACAAAAAAGTATGTAGGCTGGCAAGATGGCATAACAGTACAGCCCATTTGCCTGGAATGTACAGTACAGTACCCAAGTTAACCCCAATACTACATATACAATTAAGTGTCAGAACAAAAATAAAACCAGATAAAAAAATAAATATAAGAAATAAAATTGTCTTTCTCATTCTTTCTCTTAAAAAAGAAAGGCTGGGGATGTATGCTGTAGTAGTAGTGTATAAAGTGTATTAACCCTTAAGTGTACTCTATCAACAAGTACGGAAGCCGTGGAAATATTTTTTTTAGACATCCAATTGGGGTAGCATAGTTAAGGACATCCCCAGCTTTGGATTGGGGTAGCATTTCCCAAGTGCTGTTTCTAGTCAATGACTGAGCACAGTGGGAGCATAGTGCAAGTCCATGCCTGCAGAACAACATTGCTCAATAAAGGAAAGGACTCATCAGCCCTAGCTGAACTTTCTTAGAATAGTACTGTAATCTGAGGATCTTCCAAACCAAATGTTCTTCTATCCTGTTCATTCTCAGGGGTTAGATTTGAAAACTTGCATCCCTAAGGCTCTTCCTGGCTGTTCTTGATACCTCCCCTTTATTCTTCACAGACTCAATAAATCTCTTTCATTTCTAATCTAATCTTGATACTACTTCTCAAAGTATCTGACACAATAAGATAGACTCTAGTGCTGGGGTAGTTCCATTATTACCAAATACTTGCTTCTCTCTTCATCCTGTAAAAGTATTGTGTATCCCTGGCTGATATGTTGTAGCATGGCAGTTCTTTATTTTTTTTTTAAATTTTTTTAATTAGATGAATATGGAGTTACTATTGAGGGGGAAACATTGTCAAACAATCAAGAACAAATGTATATATATATAGTTCTCCAAGGCTAATGTCATGTCATGGATGCCCAGCTTGGGTTCCCCATGTTTCTATGTTTCCCCCAGAAGACCCCAAGTTAAATGGATATCTCGTGGAGGTCAGAGATCTCCTTCTGAGATGATTCCTAAGCCCTCCCCTGACCCTGTTCCCCCACCCTACGCCTCCAGGTATCCTAGGCAATCATCCCCCTGTTTGTGTAAAGAATCATACAATTTGAGGTTATTATTAGCTTAGCCATCTAACATACTGCTTCCCGATGTAGTCTAGCTTCCACAGATCAGAGAAACCATTCGGCCCTTGAGTCTTTGAGATTGGGATACTTCACTTAGCATAATTCTTTCCATCTCCATCCATTTGGCTGCAAAAGCCTTAATATCATTTTCTCTAATAGCCAAGTAGTATTCCATTGTATATATGTATCAAAGTTTTTTTAATCCACTCGTCCAGTGAGGGGCATCTGGAGCATGGCAGTTCTGAGCTAAGTTTTAAGAGCTATTGTGAATTTCCAGTATCTTTGTGGCTTTTTTCTTTTTGCCACAAGAACATGTCCCCAATAAGGACTGCTTCTTCAGCTTGGATTCTGGAATGAAGGTGACATCTGAAAAATCAATGGCTACAGCCAAGATATAATGTGGTGAGATTAAACTGTTGTGAACTACGGAGACAGCAGTCTTTATCACAGCAGTAAATGAATACAATATAAATCTGATAAATTTCAGGTTATCCCTAAAAAATTTTAGTGGTCATTTTGATATTAACTTTAGAAATGGTCTGATTGATGTTAAACTTACCTTTAATTCTTCTTGTAGTGAAGCATACATTTCATTTATCTTATGTACCTCCTTTAAAGATCCATCTTCTTTAAAAAATTCAGAGCTGTAAAAAATAACAGTTTCCTCAGGTAAATATATACAATTTGTAAGTAGACAAGTACTAGAAGGAAATATAGAGACTGTACAAATGTCTTAATTTCCTTGTAATATATTCATTTTATCAGTTTTTCATTTTTATTATTCAGTTTGCATAATAATAAAACTAATTTCAAAAAATAAGTAGGAGTTAGTTTAGTGGAAAAGCAGTTCAGGAACCTTACCTGTGTGTTTTTACTGCTCTGCTAAAACCAGTGGATATACAGGAACTTGATACAGTTTTATAACCCAGCTGTTCAGACATGCCCAGATTGGCAACCACTAAAGGTATCCTATAAAAAAGTCTGATGAAATAAAAATTTAAGATATAAAGTTAAAATAAAGAGAAAGAATAGCAGCTACACATCAGAATTGACTACTTTACCTCTACAAGATGAAACAAACAAAAACCCCCATTCCTTACTACTTACTAAGAGAATTTGGACAACATGAAGCAACTAGTTTTTAAAAGTTGCAAAACAGGGTGCTAGGGGTGGTGGTGGTAGATATTGGCCAAATTGTATTTTTATATTGTGTGCATGTATGAATATGTAATAACAAATCAAATCATTATGTACAACTTTAATGCACAAATTAAAAAAAAACCAAAAAAAAAGTTGAGAAATGTACATGGTGCAAGAAAATTGTGTTAAAAATAGTTTACCACTCTTAGCAACTTGGCAAGATCCTGTCTAAAAATTCAACTGAGCACAGTGACACATGCGGGTAATGCCAGCAGCTTAGGAAGCTGAGACCCTGTCTCAAAATAAAAAATAAAAAGGGCTAGGGGAGGTGGCAGTGGCTCAATGGTTAAGAGCCTCTGGCTTCAAACCCTGATACCAAAAAAGAAAAAAAGAAAGAAGAAAAGAAGAGAGCTAGGGATGTAGTTTAGGGATACAGCACTCCTAGATTCAATCTCTAGTACCACACATACAAACACACAAAGGCAGTATGCGTTGAACATCCCTCTTCCAAACTTTAAAATTCCAACTTCCCACAAATGGAAAATTTCATACCTACCCTCATGTGATAGGTCCCAATCGAAACACAGGTGCAATAAAAATACTGCATAAAATCATCTTCAGGCTATGTATAAGGTATAAACGAGCTTTGTATTTAGACTTGGGTACCATTCTCTAAACGTCCATTTAAATATTTCAAAATCTTATAGATATCTAATCCCATCTGATCCCAAGCATTTTAGATAATCTTAAGGTATTAAGTTTGAGATTTAGCCTATCTTCTATGAACGATAAAATTTATCTAAACTGGTACTCTTTTAACCTAATTCTTAACGTTCAATGAAAATGTTTATACAACCAAAGGGAATCCCTGTTAGACTCATTTTGGTAGACCATCAAAAACCACCTTGCTTCTTTGCAAGAGGTTACATAAAAACTGCCCAAGTATCCAGGCTTAAGTTCTACATTATATTGTTATTAACCAATTCCTACAACAAATATTTTTCTACCTTACATAATAAATATCAGCAAATATTCAGTGCCAAAATACAAGTCATCATTCCACACTTGGTTTCTAGTTTCCCTATCTGACCTTCATTTTCTCATCTTTAATTAATAGATAGGTCAGATCACTTCAGAGTTATTGTAACAATTTAACACTACACTATAAGAAAACTTGATAAACTGCCAAAATACTATAAAAACATTCGGTTTATTTTTTTCTATTAATTTAAAAATAACCAGTGACAAACTAACATTTACCCTTTTTGAGGTTTATATAAAGCATGTTCTAGCAGATGAGTAGAGTAGCTTTCTGTTATTATACTTGGTGTTAACAGCAGAAAAACAAGTTCTTGACTTGAAAGATGCTTCTGTAAGTTTTTGTGAAGTAGTCTCTCTCTAAATGTCATGATCTGATCTGAGTGACGACGGAATTTGTACCAACCTACCACAGTCTGAAAAGAAGTACAGAAAAAAATTAAATGCATATCTCAATGGTTAGTTATTATTACACATCTTATTATAATCTGGCAATAAAACTGACAGTCTTAAAATGGCCTTCTTTTTTGTGATACTGGGATTTAAACCCAGGGTTTCACACACGCTAGCCAAGTGTTCTATCACTGAGCTACCTGTCCCTAGCCCTTTGTATTCTGAGACATGGTCTTGATGAGGTGCCCAAACTGCCCTCAAATTTGTCTCCGCCTCCCTAGTAGCTGGGATGATAGGCAAACTCCACCTCACCAGGCTTAAAAATGGCTATATTTTTATTTTTACTTATTTATTTATTTATTTTAAAAGAGAGAGGGAGAGAGAAATAAAGAGAAAGAATCAATTATATTTATATTTTCATCTGGCCTTTGTTTCTGACACTTAGTTGTATACATGGTGCTGGGGTTTGAACCCAGGTCCTTGAGCATGCCAGGCATGTACTCTAACCACTGAACCACCGGTCCAGCCCCGGCTTTCTACTTTAATAGCAAGATTTTTGGGCACATGTAAACAAAGAATTCACTCGGTTATATGCTTTACCTTTGCAAAGTATGCAAACTGACTTATAACTTTTTTTTTTCAGTTAAAAGGCCATAATTTTGATCAATGTAGATTAAAGGCAGATAAGAATTCTTAACTTTAGTCTATTATAGCATTTGCTATGTTGTAATATTAATCTTTAGTAAAAACGTACATGAAAAATATTAATGTCATTATTTCAGTTAATAGACAATCCCTTCCTAAAGACAAGTTAGTTTTTAATTCATATACTTAGTTTGTTATGTAAGCTTAGTGAATCCCTTAGGTTTTACCTGAAATTTAAATGGGAATGATTATCATATAGCCCCAAAAGTTGAGTTTCAAGATGACTAAGATCACATGAAAGAGTTTTGTAGAAAATAACATGCTAAACAAATGTTTTGTTAATGTCACTGTCATTTTAATTAGGAAAAGTAATTAACTTATTGAAAACTTAGTAGTTGGAACAAAGAAATATAACTACTTTGATTCATAGAAACCTGTGAGTTTCAACAACTAAATTTTACATGTGTACATTTAAACTGATATTAAAATTGCTCATGTTTTTTAAACCTAAAACATTTTTATAGGAACGCCGTTTAAATACTCAAATGTAATTATAAAAACACCCAAGTATTTTTTTAATAGAAAGGGACAGTGAGCAAGAGAAAGAGAGAATCAATTTTATTTAGTTTTTCATATGGCTTTTGTTGCTCCAACACTTTGTTGTGTACATGGTGCTGGGGTTCGAACTCACAGTCCTCATGCATGCCAGGCAAAATGTAACCACCGAGCTACCACTGCTCCAGCCCCAAGTCCATGCATTTTCAACTAAGGATGTTTGTTGAATGAAACTTCTTTAGTCTATTTTTCTTCTCAAATCAAAGATACAAAACTTTACCTAGTGAGACCCTAAGCAATATAGCAAGACCCTGTCTCAAAATAAAAAATAAAAGGCTGGGGATGGCTCAGTGGTCAAGCACCCTGGATTCAATCCCTGGTATGTATGTATGTATGTACGTACGTACGTATGAATGTGTGTGTATATAAAAAAAAGATACAAAACTTTTAAGGGGAGTGAAAGTGTTAACTTGAGAAAATTTTGTGTTTTTGTTGGGGGGATCTATCTTGATTATTCAACCACTTTTAACTGAATATCAAGTATGTTGTGGAGGATTCAAATTAAGTGCTATACATGAAGTTGTCCCTGGTATTAAAAAAATAATATCTGGGGGCTGGAGCAGTGGCTCACCAGTTGCGGCGCTTGCCCAGCATGCGCAACTACGCGGGTTCAGGCCCCAGCACCCACGTGCACAACTAAGTGTCAGAGCAACAAAAGCTATGTGAAAAAACTCAATAAAAAGTGATTTTTTCTCTCTCTCTGTCCTTCTCTCTTAAAAAAAAAAAATCGCAAAGCCAGGTGCCCTGGAAAGTGCCTGATGTCACAGCTACTTGGGAGGCTGAGATCAGAGGGTCACTTGAACCCAGGGATGTGAGACCAGTCTGGGCAACACAGCAAGAGCCTGTCTCAAAAAAAGTAACTCCAGCTAGATAAAATCACATAAATGGATTAAGTCCTAGAACAAATTTACAGTCATCAAGCGAAGGATGAGAACAAGATTAATACTTTTAGCAACTAGCTATGTTTTCAGAGCAACCTCTCTGAATTTCTGGTAAGAACAAGCCCTTTCTTATCTGCTTTACTGGATACTGTAAAGGCAAATATTGCTTAAAATTTCTATCAAAGTACTATATTTTTAGGAGATGAAAATAATGCATATAATACAAAAAAAGAAAAGGTAAACCAGGAATACCTTTTTGACACTTGAAAATATTTTCTTCAGTGCATGCTCATTTATTTCACCTGAAGAATTATAAAAGCTGTAAAAGTCACAAAGACAAATCAAATAAGCTAGAAATGTGGTAATTTTATTAGATTTTTAAATTTTCGTTACTCTTAACTCAAATTACTCAACTCAAATCCATACCTACTTGCCTGTCAGATGAAGTCCTAAAGTAAATAGTAGAGAAAATTCACAAATTAACAGACAAAATAGCAGAAACATGAGGTCCACAAGCAGTAAAAAGGAAAAGGAGTGGGGAAACTTCAAGAGGTAAGTTTGCACATAGTATATTTTTTAACCTAAAGCAAGACAAACTATTCATTACATATAAGTATTAGAAAGTAACTTCATATAGCCAGTCACAATTCATTTGGTTGTATTTTTTTTTTACAATACTGATACATATTAAAGAATGCATACCGAGTATTGAAGCACATTAATAACAGGACAATTTATTACTAATTCCAAAAGCTATTTTTTTTTTAAGAGAGGACAGTGAGAGAGAGAGAGAGAAAGAATCAATTTTTATTGAGTTTTTCACATGGCTTTCATTGGTCTGACACTTTGTTCTGTACGTGGTGCTGGGGTTTGACCCCGTCTACTCACGGATGCCAGGCAAGCGCCGTAACCGCTAAGCCACTGCTCCAACCCCCAAAAGCTATTGTTTTAAGAGATGGTTCTATTTGGGGGACAGGTAGAGAAAGGGAATAGATCTTGGTTAAAGTTTAGTGGTCTTTGTTATATAGTTGCAATGTCCAAGATGAAGGAAGAATGGGAAGATAATCCTAAAGGATTCTATAGCATTTGCTTCTGACTTTTTTCCCCCTGTATGAGATTGCAAATATTTCCTTCCTTTTAGTGCTGAGGTCAATAATATTCTTTTATATGATGGTAAATGTTATATAAAAGTCTATATAAATAATATTCATTACAGTAGGTTTTTATTAATTCCAAAGTATACACTGAAAATAATTTAGTTATGTAATACTGAAATGAATATATCCAATAGGCAATGTTGTTACTTTTTAACTTACAAAGACTTAAATTTTAAAATGTCCCATTAAAAACATTTTTATAAAATGGAAGCTAAAGCAGGAGGATTACAAGTTCAAGGCCAGTCTGACAAATTAGTGAGACCCTGTCTCAAGAAAGGAAGAGGAGGAGGCTGGAGCGGTGGCTCAGCAGTTATAGTGACGCTTGCCTGGCATTCGAGAGGATGTGGGTTCAAACCCCAGCACCATGTATAAAGAAAAAGGGCTGAGGATGTAGTTTAGTGGTAGAGCACTTGCCCAGCATGCATGAAGTCCTAGATTTCATTCCCAGCACTGGGGGTGGGGGGAGAAAAAACAAAACAACAACAGCAAAAACCTCTGACTCTTAAAGTTTTTGCCCTACTATTAACTGGTTCTGTGGTTCTGTGGCCTTTAACATTTTATGCCTCTGTTTTTAAATGAAAATGAAGTGTGTAATAACCTTCTGAAGAACAGGTATTTCAAATGGCTCTCCTATGCCTCCTTCCCTTAATCTTGTTAGGAGTGAAAAAGCTGGGGCATTACTAGATTAGTTGGTTTCTTCAGCTCAGTTGGTCTGATTATTAAGAGTTGCCCAACTGAATAATTTTTCAACCTTCCTCTTAGTCCTTTGCTTATCCAGAGGGTTCCTCAAGGAAGTCCTTCTATGAATCACCACTAAGAATTCCTCACTTATTCAACAGATATTTTCGTACATCTATTATATGTTAAAGCAGTTTATATGGTGTAACTTATCCTGGCATTTCAGTTTTAAGATCACATTAAGCCCTTTTTCCTGCCATCGCCCTGGCACAGATCTTTCTTACCTTAACCATGTATTCCCTATATTTTGCAGTCTTAAGAAATGTGTATGTTGTCAGTGTGACTGTCAGATTTTTTTAATGTGGCCTATATAAAATCATAAAGCTACTTCATTAAAACTGTATCATGTTACGGTTACATGTGCTTTCTTTGTGAAAATTCATTTATTTGCATACGTCTATGTGTATGCTATACCTAAATAAGTTGTTTTTAATACCGTATATTAGAGCTAACAGTTGTACTGCTTTCTGTAGGACTAAAAGCACAAGCTTTCACCCTACAAAAGCAATGAGAAACGGTAGACAAAGACTGTAATAAAGAGTAAAATAAAAAGGATGCTATCAATGTCATGTGAGCCTGCCATTCACTCAGCTTATAATATGCAATGAAGCTGCAATAGGGTGACTGTGTGTGAGATGGAAAAGCAACTGTCAAGGTAAACTGGTACTTGCAAGAGGCAGCAGAGACAGCTAGTCTAATTTGTAACAGAGAAAGAATGACACACAGGGTTAACAATACACAAGTGAATTTTCAGGTATTTTAAAAAAAAATCTCCTTTCTTAGTGTAATTAGTAACTAAAATACTTTATTAGTTTTAAAATATTATTTCACGGGCTGGAGCGGTGGCTTGGCGGTTACGGACCTTGCCTGGTATGCGCAAGTACGCGAGTTCAAACCCCAGCACTACGTATACAACAAAGTGTAGGAGCAACGAAAGCCACCTGAAAAACTAAATAAAATTGGTTCTCTCTCTCTCTCACTGTCCCTCTCTTTAAAAAATAAAATAATAAAATAAAACATCATTTCACTTGCAGAGAACTTTCACAAAGTACAGTTTCACACAGTACGGTTTGCTTGCTCTTACTAGTACTATTACTCACCTAAAAAGCCGGTAACATGGAATATATTTCTGAATGTCTAAGGAAAAAAAGGAATGAATAAATGGGATGTACTATGAGGGAAATCCAAATTACATCAACACTTGGACTGAAACTCAGAACAAGAGATGATACTCTCTTAGCACAATTATACCAAAATTTTAGTTATATTAATTAATCATTAGAATAACATACTAAGCATTTACTTCATTCTAGGAAGTATTTTTAAATTGATTATCTCATTTAATCTTCACAAGACCAATGACATCATTCTTCCCCTTTCAAAGATGTTGGAATAGGCTGAGCATGGTGGTACACACCAGTAATCCCAGCAACTCAGGAGGCTGAAGGAGGAGGATTGTAAATTTGAGGCCAGCCTCAACAACTTATCAAGACCCTGTCTCAAAATTATGTATATATATTTTTTGTTTCTTTGTTTTTTGTTTTGGTACCAGGGATTGAACCCAGGGGCACTTAACCACTGAGCCACATCCCCAGTCTCTTTTTAAATTTTTTGAGACAGGGTCTCACTAAATTTCTTAGGGCTTTGTTAAGTTTCTAAGGCTGGCTTTGAACTTGTGATCCTCCTGCCTCAGCCTCCCAAGCCACTGGATTTACAGGTGCGTACCACCACACTGAACAGACTTCAAAAAAGAAAAAAATGTATATATCTTTTTTAAAGAGAGAGGGACAGAGTGAGAAAGAGAGAACCAATGTTATTTATTTTTTCATCTAGCCTTTGTTTCTGCAACACTTAGTTGTGTATGTGGTGCTGGGGTTTGAACCCAGGTCCTCGTGCATGCCAGGCAAGCGCTCCAACAACTGAGCCACTACTCCAGCCCCACTTCCTATATATTTTAAAGCTTCCTTGTTTTCTTTTTCTCCCCCTAAAAGAACAGATGACAACAGCTGTTTCCTCCTAATTTCCCTGCAGCAATTTTATCTGCTTTCTATGTTTCATACTGTTTCATAGTCAGTGGCCATAATTTTATTTGAAAGTGAGTGCAATATAGTTTTTAAATTCTGCTTTTAAAAATTAGTATATATTTTTAACAATTTAAAAATAGTAACTTATGCTTATCTTTTTCAGCATAAACTACCAAAACAGTCACAGAAATAGGTGACTCACCAATTGTATAAACAACTTCAACATCATCCATTTGGGAGTCAGTAATGCTATTCTTGGCTTCACCTTTCACTTCTCCAAGGAGAAAACCTTCCTATAAGAATAAAAACAAGCAGTATATGGAATACACTGATAGACTTACTGTCCAGTCTCTTAACTAATTCATATTTCTGAGTATTTTACAGTATACATGTGTGTGCTACTAGCTGGAGGGCACATAAAGACCTAAGGTAGTTCTAGTTTAGTTGGAAAACATGAACAGTTAAATAAAAATTAGGAGAAAAAAATCAGAAGAGATTATAAATACCAACGTGATTTTAAAAAGGGGAAAGAGATGAACATTTAGCCTGAAATAACTGGAGAAGGTCCTGTAAAAGAGATGAGAATAAAATTAACTTTAAAGGACTTAGTGAGGGACTGGAACGGTGGCTCAACAGTTCCAGGGCTTGCCTGATATATGCACGAGAATACAGGTTCAAACCCTAGCACCATGTACACAGTGCCGGAGCAACAAAGCCACATGAAAAACTAAATAAAATTGATTCTCTCTCTGTCCCTATTAAAAAAGAATTAGAAATTTTTTTAAAAAAGGACTTAGTAATAATTTGGGTAGGCAGAGCTTGAAGCGCTTAGCACACCTGAAAGCATCAAAGCCAGAAGAGAGCACACAGTGTCTGAGGAACTAGTAAAACCCATTAGCTTTGGCACAGGAGGCTCCTATTTGTAGAGTAGAGCCAAGGAGAAAACATTCCAGGGGCTGGAGCATTGGCTCAGCAATAGAGCACATGCCTGCATGCTCAAGGACCTGGGTTCAAGCCCTAGCACCATATATACAACTAAGTATCACAAAAACAAAAACCAGGGCTGGGGCAGTGGCTTGGCTCAGTGGTTACTGTGCTTACCTAGCTGGACAAGGACACAGGTTCAAACCCCTGCACCTCATACACAAATAAGTGTCAGAGCAATGAAAGCCACCCGAAAAACTAAATAAAACTGATTCTCTCTCTCACGCTGTTCCTCCCTTTAAAAAGAAATAGAAATTAAAAACCCTACATGAAAAAAAAAATTCTTTTTCTCGTTTAAAAAAAAAAAAGAAAGAAAACATCCCATATGACTAGGCAGGGAGTCTGGACTTAAGTTCTTGCAGGAGTCAACAGAGGTTTCTAAACTGAAATAACACAATGAGCAGTGTTTTTAGATTTAAAATTGTGCAAAATGTGAAAAAACTGTACAAAATATCAAAGATTAAAGATTTGGAATTCAATTTGAATCTGCTTTTAAAACGGCTGCCGTAAGCCTGATTTATTGTAAAAATACAAGTATTTTACCACAGCAATGGTGAGTTCTTTGTATTTCAATTATTCATTTAGGTGCATTTAAGGACCCAGTGTGGCCAGGCAGCCAGTAATCCTGTAATCTCAGCCATTCTGGAGGCTAAATCAGGCGAATCTCAAATTCAGGACAGCCTCAGCAACTTAGTGTGGCCCCAAGCCACTTCAGTGAGACCATATCTCAAAATAAAAAAATAAAAAGGCCTGGGGATATATGGTAGTAGTAAAGTACCCCTGGGTTTAAACCCCAGTACCAAATAACAGACCCAGTGTGCTTTTAAAAATTAGTTAATAATGTCTCCCCTCCCCATTTCATCAAAGGAGGAAGAGCACAAAAGGAATGTTTCTACACTGTCTTTACTGGAATCATGGTGAACAAAATCCAGAAATGTATACTCTAGTTTTCTCGATTTGGGTACTTCCAAAGACAAAAACTGAGAAATGTACTGCAGGGACAACTTAAGTCCAACTATTCAGAACACCACCATTTAAAGAATTTAGTTAAAAGACCTGAGATACCACTGTCTGACAAGAGGGTACATAAATTTACAAGGTTTTACTGAGTTTTTAATTCAATAAAAATTTTTAGAAACTAGATACTATTTTAAAAAACTACTTTATTTCTTAATTTCATCCAGTGGTTTTGAAGCTTCGCAAAAGTATAAACCTTTAAATATTTAACATTTGAGGGTAAATTATAACCAGAAGTATCAGAAAAGAACTAGCAGCCTTATAATTTCAATAAACTTGATAGCAGTGCAAACAAATCAGGTACGTGATACATCAAATTAAGCTTTTTCATTCACTAAGATTTGCCAAAAAACAGCCACAGGATGCAACAGCTACTTTTACTCCCTTACCATCCTACCACACCAACAAACAGGAGCTGCCCGGCATGAAAAAGTCCACGGCTGTCTTAACCGTGGGAGGTCGGCAGAAACGGAAAGTTAACCCGCAGGCTCCCAGCGCAGCGGAGGACGCGGGATGAACTTTCCGTTTGCGCCCAACTCTGGCCAGGGAAAAAGGGGGACCGATGAACGAGACGGGGTGTGCGGGACACTCGGGCCGGGGAAGGACCGCAGAGCTTAGGCCAGGGAGGGCGACTCTTGGAAAAGGCTCATCCGGCAGGAGGCACCGCGAGAGGAGAGGCGGACGGCGGCGTCGGGAGAGCCGGCTGGCGGGGACCCGGCCACGGCGCGGTAGGGAGACTGCGCGCCCGGCTCACCGTGTCCGAGTCGGTGTTGAGGTGCTGGAAAGAAAGCGCGCCGAGCACAAATCCGGACAGCACGGCCGACGTGCTCTCACCCTCCTCCATACTGCCGCCGCCGTCGCAGCGCCGCCGAGGACCCGCGCGGGGGCGGGGCGTGGACCCTGACGCGGCGCGACGGCGAGCCCGGGGCGGCGGGGCGGGGCTTGGGCGGCGGGGCGGGGCTTGTGGGGCGGGGCTTGGGCGGGGTCGGGTAAGCGCTGTGGAGGAGCGCGCGGGCGCCCTCTGTTGGCGAGCCGGCTGTTGCGGGGGTGCCTCCCTGACCAACTCACGGGGCCGCCTCCGGGGCTCTCTGCTCCGCAGGGGAATCCCTGCAAAAGCGAGTGGGTTTCAGTGGCCAGTTTCTGCGGAGCGACACGTGGCATATATGCAAAACCATGGACAGGAACAGTGTCGACAGGGGCAAGACAAGTGATGGTTACAAGTATAAGCATTGCTTAACATTATAAGAGCACTGCGTGATGTGCGACCTTAATGGTTTTCAAACTGCACTGGAGTGCCCTTCACCTATTGAAACTCCTAGAATACTAATAACCATTTCTGGGATTGCTGTTTCTAGAATAGTCCAATGATTTCATATGGAGCTGAGTTTATGTTTGCTATGGTTCTTTGGTTGGTTTGATTGCTTGATAAGCACAATCATATTGTGCTATGTCATTTTTATATAAATGGTAGAGTGGGTGGAAAGATCAGGGATTGGAAAATATAGTTTTACATACCCATGTGCATATACACAAATATGAACAGCTATGGTTTTTAATGGCAGAAAGTTGTCAAAATATGTACTACTGTATTGAATTAGTATTGCACATTTCTGTGTTTTGCAGCCATGTTAGGCTGAGAAACATTGATTATATATTTTGTAAAATTAAGTTTCTTGCCTCTGTTTCAGCAAAATCACAGTTGATAGAAAAAATATTTTCATATATTCGTGTTTTGTGGGCACTACTGGTATTATATATAAAGTAGAATCTATTACAAGGTAAGAAATAAATCCTGGAAAACAGTCAAATAAGTTTTTCTTCAGTAGTGGGGATTAAACTCAGGGCCCTGCACATACTAGGGAGGTGACCTACCACTGAGCTACATCCCAAACCTTTTCAAAAATTTTAAAAATTTTGGGACAGGGTCGCACTAAGTTACCCAGACTGGCCTCAAACTTGTGATCCTCCTGCCTCAGTGACTGGTGTATACTACCATGCCTGGCTACAGTTAAAAGATTTTTAACAAGAGTACCAAGACCATTCATGCAATGGGGAAAGGATATCTTTTCAACAAATGCAAAAGAATGAAGTTAGACCTTTACCTTACACCATATGCAATTGGAACTCTTCTGGGCATCATCCTCTATTAGAGTAATTCTCTCACACCACCCAAGACAGCATGAGTACTTGGGGCTTTAATATTTTATCTCAAGTCATTAAGGATAGTTTAAATTAATGTCTGATACCAAACTAGTACTACTGTTACCAGAGTCCTTGTTTTATTGAGCTTTTTTTGACACTATGACAAAAAGACCTGACAAGAACAATTTTAGAGGATGAAAATTTTATTTGGGACTCATGGTTTTAGAGGCTTATGGTTTCAGTCCATAGACAGCCAACTCCATTACCCTGAGCCTAAGGTCAGGTAAAACATCATGGCAGAAGGGCAAGGAGGAGGAAAGCAGCTAAGGAAATGGCAACCAGGAAGCAGAGAGAGCACCACTCATCAGGGGACAAATTATAAATACCAAAGGCATGCCCCCAGTGACCTGTCTCCTCCAGCTACACCCTACCCGCCTACATCTACTGCTCAGTTACTCCATTTCTGTGGATTAATACCATTGATTAGGTTATACCTCTCATAATCTAATTATTTCACCACTGAATGTGCTTGCATTGTCTCACACATAAGTTTTGTTTTGTTTTGTTTTTTGGTATCAGGGACTGAACCCGGGGTGATTAACCCCTGAGTCACATCCATAGCCCTTTTTTATATTTTATTTTGAGATAGGGGTCTCACTTAGTTGCTTAGGGATTCACTAAGTTGCTGAGACTGGCTTTGAACTCTTAATCCTCCTGTCTTGGCCTCTCTGTTGAAATTTGGTATTTTGATGGTATTAAGAGGTGGTATTCTTTAAAAAGTGATTAGGTTGTGAGGATAGAGTAGATTAATGCTATTATCTCACCTGTGAGTCCCTGATGAGTTCAGCCTGATTTCCTTTCTCTGTCCTCCCTGTCTCTGCACACAATTTCTCACCATGTGATGCACTTCACCATGGAGAAGTGGCAAGAAGACTACTTCTGGGCAGGGCCTTTCATCTTGCATTTTCCAGCCTCCAGAACCATGAGGATTTTTTTTAAAACAAATTACCCAATCTATAGTATTCTATTATTGTAGCAAAACATGAACTAAGATAATTCTTTCTGTGATTTATGCTTGCTTCAGGGCAAGGGGAAGGTAATGGCGACTTTCCTGCTTCAACTGTTTTCTCAAATGCCATAGTACCATTTTTTGGAGAACCAGTCCTAACCTGGATCTGATAATAAAAGGTGAAGCCATTGATTGGGTTATGAGAGCCTTAACCCTGTCAGTGTATTAATCCTCTGATAGGGATTAATTGAGTGCTAACTGTAGACTGGTAGGGTGTGGCTAGAGGAAGTAGGCCATTGGGGACATGCCTTTGGGTTATATATTTTGTATCTACGGAGTAGAGTCTATCTCTGCATCCTGGTTGCCCTGAGCTGCTTCCCTCCCACACTCTTCCCTCCGCCATGATGTTCAACCTCACCTGGAGCTTGGAGGAATGCAGGAGGCTGTCTGTGGAATGAGACCTCTAAAACCTTAAGCCCCAAATAAACTTTTCCTCCTCTAAAATTGCTCTTGTCAAGTTTTTTAGTCACAACAGTAAAAAAGGTGACTAACAGTCATATATTATCAAGACCTCTCCTGCTTTGGAATCTGACAAGATCAAACTGAAGCCTATATCCTGAGTAGTTCTCCCCTGGGAGACATTTTCCTATGAGGAGATAATGGGCTGACTGATTATTAATGATTGAATGGGATTCTAGAAATATGATACTATCTTTTAACTTTCGCTGTAAGTGATTTGTGGTCAAAGGCCAGGGATTTGCCTGTGGTATAATAAAAAAATAAATATTCCTGACACAGAGCCCCTAAAACCCTAGAAATTTATGGGATTTTGTAAGCTAATGACTGACTCATGGGACTAAAAAGTTCAGTATGAGAAACCAATCATGTTGTTAGGTAGTAATTAGCAGTGAGCAGTGAAATGCTTGACAAGGCCACAGGTTTAGTCTTGATGTTTGCTGTAAGCTACTGCCAAGGCAGGTAAGCTGTGGAAAAACATTAGTACACCGGTGTTGAGGATAAGCAAAGACAAAAGTCGCCTTGCTCTCTTCTCTTTATCTTCATAGGTCTTTCCCCACTACTTCCCTTGCACATCAAATTCCATCTTCATGACTACTTCTCAGATGATCTAGGCTGATTGTTTGCTTTTTCATATCATCTAGGAAGGACTTTCAGAGCCATTAATATCACATTTTCAAATTTGTGCCATTTTAAAAAATTCCAAATATAAACATAATGTGTAATATAATGAGTTGTAGCTTTTGTTATAGAAATATATCTTTCTAAAAGTGCAACAGTATTATTTTTTTAAGGCTGTGTTACCTGAAAAGTAATATTATCAACAATTTTGCTTTCTTTGGTGTATTTTTCTATATAAAAGTATAATTCAGGGGCTGGAGCAATGGCTCAGGATGCGGGTTCAAACACCAGCACCATGTACACAATGAAATGTTGGAGCAACGAAAACCAGGTGAAAAACTAAATAAAATTGATTCTCTCTGTTTCTCACTATTCCTCTCTCTGTTTAAAACAAAACAAAACAATAAATAATAAAGTTAAAAAGAGTCTGTGGTATACCATTAGTAAGGTTGTAGACACAAAGATGACTTTATCTGAAATTCCAGGTAAATTTGTAGATGTAATATTGTGGTAGCATTCTTATTTGTTATTATTTCATTCCATCTGCTATATATAAGGAAAATGAACGTGTCCCATAGAAGATGTTAATTGAGGATGCACCTCTCCTGGTGACATGCAGGGGGCACTATGATAGTAGCTGTGAGGGAAATTCTTTGGATGGAGATTGCAGAGATTATCATTATATAAAAACAGTTAATAGACCTGAATCTGCCATAAGGTATAAAAAAGGCTGCTTTGAAAAATTGATTGTGATTGAGTAAAATGCCTACAAATGATGTAACTTATCCAGAATAAGTATCATTGACTTAAAAAAAAATCCTCGTACATCCACAAATACAGAAAGGATAGAACTTAGGCAAAAGGTAAAATAACTACAGAAATAGAGGTGCTGACGAGTGCTTTAAGAATCATTGCAAACAGGGTTAATAAGCTAATTTGAACTCTAACAGAGTGCTAATTTAGATAAATCCCAAGAGTGAGGGAAAGTTTCAACGGTGTTAGCTCAGCTAACTATGAGGAGACATTTGGATTCAGAATTCCAAGAGGTTATTAGTGTGATCTGAGCTG
Source organism: Aplodontia rufa (assembly GCA_004027875.1). NCBI lineage: Eukaryota > Metazoa > Chordata > Mammalia > Rodentia > Aplodontiidae > Aplodontia > Aplodontia rufa. Next base: position 61,349 of record PVKS010000139.1, read on the forward strand.
GTATGAATGACTATAGGTATAAATTGTTTCTGATAGAAAATGAATTTCTAAAGCTTCAGTAAATTACTTAAGCAAGGTTAAATAATGAAAATTTATCAGCATGAGTTTATTAAAAAAATAAAAAGATATGTGTATTCCAATCTTATCTACCAAATCACTTTGGGCAATTCACTGACTCTCTTTTCAGGACCACCAACCTGTGCATTTTCCTGGTCCCATGCTCTCAGAAGGGCTCCATTCTTTAATTCTATGCTGTTCCCTTCTTGAAATTCTTAGTAATTTTGAATAGAAGTTCTGTATTTTCAGTCCGCTGTAGGGGCTACAACTTACATAGCTGGTCCTGTCTTTTTTGAGTATTCCTCATTTGATACAAATGGACTAGATCAGAAGTGCAAGGAAGCTTCTGTTGTCAAACCAATGTCAATGTCATGTCAAGGTCTGCCTGGGACACTGTTAGAAGGATTCTGAGAACTTTTCTGGGGCTCATTGAGAGTGTCTTGGCTAATTAGCATATCAGCTGTAGACTGGGGAGAGGATGTTGATGGGACATATGTGCCATCTCTTGGTTGTGACCTCTAAAGCCCTTGGTAGTCGAAATTCCAAATGGCTGTTTAGCGAAGATCACAACACTTTTGAGAACACGGAAACTTTTGCTCCAATGCTAAAAAGAAGTGGTGTAGAAAACTCCAAACAATATTCATGACTGTCATACAGGTGAGGATATAGAATATAGAACAATATAGAAATAGAGTTATAAAATACCTTAACTTGAAATCACAAAATATTTTTATTTCATTTCTTTTTTGTATAAGGACACCAGTGATGGGTTTAGGGTTCATCTTAGTGCCCTCATTTAATCTAAATTACCTCTTGAAAGGCTCTGTCTCCAAATACAGTTACACTTTGGGGTTATTCTTTCAACATAAGAATTGAGAGGACACGATTCAGCTCATAGCATTTACTTGAAGTTACCCAAATATCTCTTTGTAAAGGAGAATAAATACTTTGATGGCTACAATTGAAGTTATCCAAGAATTTTAAACTGCTTGCATCTTATGGTATCAAAACTTAAGTGTTAAGGTAGGCATGGTAGTATGGGCCTCTAGTTCCAGCTACTTGTGAGATTGAGGCAGGAGGATCGCTTGAGCCCAAGAGTTCAAAGCCGGCCTGGTCAACATAGACCTTAGCTTGAAAGATAAAACAAAATGACTACAATAAACCCCAAAACATAAGGGTTAAATATCAGTTTTATATTGGTGTCTTTTAAAAGCATAATTGAGAACTTTCCTCAGAATTGTTTTTAAGTGTGTATTCCTTTGTTTTACCTTTACTATTACTATGAAAAATATTGTCATCTGATTTTATGCTTTTATTTTAAATATGTTCTTGCTTCTTCCTTTGTTTCTTTTTTTATTTTTAGTTAAGTAAAACATGAGTTAATTCTCATTGTAAAGTATTGAAATAAATTATTTAAATATATAAAATACAATGTAAAAATCCCTTCCTCACTCCTGCTCCTTCCCACTCCTCTTCCTGGAGGTACCCATTGTTGGTAGTTTGATACGTGTTTCTCCCTTTCCTTTGCATATACAATAAAAATTACAAATAAATGTATCTTGAAATACACAGATGTTAGTGCTTCTTAGCTTAGTAGGTACCATGTCAGTCTCATAAATATACATGGAAATGAGATCTTTGTAAAGGAGAGTAAATACCTTTGATGATGGCCACAACTGGTGGGCCCTGACAGAGACTAAATTAGACATGTTTGAAACCTGCTCCAGGTTAAGTCTGAAATCAGCAAAGACAAACTATTTCTTTGAAATTCTGTTGTATTATGTCTAATTTATGTTTCACAGAGGTCACTCACCTAGAGCTTAAACATTTTTTTTTTCTTTTGGTTAAGGCACAATAGTCATCCATGTTTTGGCATTATCCCTGGATAACAAAGAATAAATACATTGATTACTGTTGGTTTGGTAATGTTTCCCCCTCAATTGTATCTCTATATACTTCTAATAAAATAAAAAAATTTAAAAAGGCACAATAGGATTTAATTTTTGTATCTATTCAAATCATTGTCATAATAATTTAATTACTATATCATTTTGTAAAGGTATTTCAATTTATTCATGTTGAATAAAAAGTTTTGGGTCTGGAGTGGTGGGTGGCTCAGCCACTAAAGCACTTGACTGGCATGTGCGAGGACACAGGTTTCAACCCCAGTCCCACATACACAACTGTGTCCAAAGCAACAAAAACCAGATGAAAATATAAATAAAATTATTCTCTCTTTCTGTCTCTCTGTCTCTGTCTCTCTCTTAAAAAAAAAGTTTTGTTTGCAAACTTTTGCTGGTGTAAATGTAGAATGACTTCACTGAAGTAGAATTTCTGTCATAATATGAACATTTTTAATCATAAAATCTTTAGAAGTGTTGCGATAAAATAAATATGAAATTTAAAGATGCCACCATCTTTTTTTTCCCAAGGTAGAAAGCATATTTTTCCTTTTGCTCTGAGTAAATGCAATTAACAAGAAATTAGTATAGTTTCCTAAAGTTTCCTTGCAGATGCATATTACATAATACAATAATGTATATTTCATCTAAGAAAATTTATGATGGGCATATCTTTTTCTTTGTAGGATTTTAACAGACAAAATCCTTTTACACTTCCCACTAAAGTTTTTTTTTTTTGTTTTTGGTACTGGGGATCAAACCCCAGGGCAGCTTTATACTGAGCTCCATTGTCAGTCCTTTATTTTTTATTTTGAGTGTCATTAAGTTGTTGAGGGTCTCACTGAGTTGCTGAAGCTGACCTTGAACTTGTAATCCTCCTGCCTCAGTCTCCCTATTTGATGTGATTATAGCTTTGCACCTCTATGTCAGGTCCCATTTAACTTGTATTGAATTTTGTCATCCTATTAAGTTAAGAAAGGAAAAGTATTATCTTCATGTTACCAAATTTTTTATTTTTTCATTCGGTTTTTGTTTTTGTAACACTTTGTTGTGTATGTGGTGCTGGAGTTCAAACCCAGGTGCTTAGGCATGCCACATAAGCACTCTACGCTGAGTCACTTCTCCAGCCCACCAAACTTTTATGTAAGAGTAGAGTTAACTAAACATTTCGCCTGGACGCTTGTGTCAAATAATACAAGAGTTGAAGGGAATCTTAGATGTCACTTGCCTATTTTTCTCATTTTACTGATGTAGAACTAAGAGTAGTTAATTGAGTGATCTGATTTGTAAATGCTAATTTGAAGCAAAGCAGAAAAAGAACTCCGGAGTCCTGACTTCCAGTGCTGTACTTGTTCCATGAGACTAAAGGCATAAAGAGATGATTGAGAGAGAAGCAGCAGCCTACTATGTAAGTCCATTAGGCTTTCGAAAATCCTTTGAATTCCTAGGAAGGCTGTTCGGAACATGGTTCTAGCAGGGGGAATAGACCTCCTGTGCAGGGCTGGGGGTGTGGCTCAGTGGTAGAGAGTTTGTCTACCAGGTTGAAGGTCCTGGGTTTAATCCCTAGTACTACAAACAAACAAAAAAACCCTCAAATGCAATCCTGGGTAGGTTAAGCAGGTGTTGACTAATCAGGCTTTGCAAGGACCTATACTCCTACATTAGTGACAATAACTATTTCAGTTCATCATTTACAGACCAACTTGACTTCTAATTTAATTAGTTTTTGGCAGTCATGATAGTCACTTTATCCAGTGAATAATGACTGTAGGGAAAGAACCCAGTTCCATTCCCATTTATTCAGATGTGATTGGACTTAGTAAAGAGAAAAAACTGGGAGTAGGGAGAGTAATTGAATAGGGACTTGAGCAGAGTCCGGAAAAGTGAGAAAGGTTGGTCAGTCATGGAAGTTAGGTTTCTACCCTCCCACAGAGACTGGGAGGCAGAGGGCTAACTTTATGATCAAAAGAAACAGCTCTCAGGTCCCCGTGAAGATGCTCAGAGTTGTAGCAGATACACATACAAATCAAAGGGAGAGAGGAGAGGGATGCCCCTTTTAGTAAACATTCTGGGAAAGCGAGGTTGGAGGCCAGCATGAGGTGTTGGCTAAAAACCAGTAAATTCTTTTTAACAGCCCAGACCCTTTCTAAACAGGAACCTCAACACAGGCTAGGTAGTAGCAGGAAAAAGGCTGCTGGCTGTTAGAAACAACCATGCTGAAGTTTGGTCAAGTCTCTTACTGTGGGAATTTTTTTTTTTTTTTTTTTTTTTTTAGAAAGAAGCAATCTTTATTTAGCTTTTCATGTGACTTTCATTCCTCAGACGCTTTGTTGTATACAAGGTGCTGGGGTTTGAATTTGTGTCCTCATGCTTGCCAGGTAAGCACCGTAACCGCTGAGCCACCGCTCCAGCCCCTTACAGTAGGAATTTTAATGGAGTGTTCAGGCTAAGAGTTTTTGCAGCTGTCAAAGGTTTTAGACAACCAAATTTTTACTCCCTAGAGTTACAATGTCAGAAATCAGATTTCCATTCTTGGAAACTTATTTCATACTACAAATATATTAAAATTGATGAATAAATGAAGTGAAAGCAAACGCATGGTTGCCTGTATAAACAGGAATTAATTAAATACAATATACAATTTATAACCATAGTAAACATTTTGAAACACCATGTGAGGCATACTGCTAAGAGTTCCCACATCAGTGGTTCTCAAACTACAATGTAGTGGTCACCTAATATATTTACTTAATTTAAATCATGCTTTTTATTTTGAAATAATTTATACCATTACATGATACAAATTTCACCATGTGGGTATACAGGTTTATGTCCCCCAGCCCTGCAGCATTCCTTGAGCATCTTTTAAAAATTGCTTCCCAGGCCAGGCACAGGGCATAGTTAGCATGCCTGTAGTCCCAGCTACTTGTCAGGCTGAGGCAGGAGCTCAGTAGTTGAAGGCCAGCTTAGATAGTGAGGCTTCATCTCAAAATAAAATAAAAATAGGGGTGCTGGAGTGGTGGCTCAGTGGTTACAGTGCTTGCCTGGCATGCGCAAGGATATGAGGTATGAGTTCAAACCCCAGTGGCACACATGCAACAGAGTCAACAGAGTACTGAAGCAATGAATCACATGAAAAACTAGATAAAGTGGATTCTTTCCTACAAAAAAAATGTAAGAATAAGATTTATTTGTTTAGTTTAATTGCTTCCTAAACAGGATCATCTGAGATGAGACCTAAGCCTTTTTTTTTTTTTGTACCAGAGATTGAACCCTGGGGCAATTAACCACTGACGCACATCCCTAGGCCTTTTTATTTTTTAATTGTGAGACAGGGTCTCGCTAAGTTGCTGAGGCTAGCTTTGAACTTGAAATTCTCCTGTGTCAGTCTCCTGAAGTGGCGGGATTATAGATGTGTGCCCCTATGCCAGGGTAGGCCCAGGCCTTTGTATATTTGAATGCAGTATTTCTGATAGACTTTAGTTTTTTTAAACTACTGCTTTATAGGAAATTATGAGTGTTTTTATTATCCAAATTTTAGAGATGAAGAATTTTTTTTTTTTTTTTAAGAGTGAGGGAGAGGAGCTGGAGTGGTGGCTCAGCGGTTATGGTGCTTGCCTGGCATGCGCAGGTAGGCAAGTTTGAACCTCAGCACCACATATACAGTGAAGCTTCTGAGCAATGAAGTCCACATGAAAAACTAAATAAAAACTTGATTCTCTTTCTCTCACTACTCCTCTCTTAAAAAGAGAAAGAGAGAGAGAGAGAGAGAAAGAGAGAGAATCAACTTCATGTTTTCATCTGGGTTTTGTTTCTCTGACATCTAGTTGGGTATGAACCTGAGTCCTTGCCCATGCCAGGCAAGTGCTGTAGCTGCTAAGCCATTGCTCCAGCTCCTGGGATGAAGAATCTTACAGTTTGGTCTTATTTCATTATTATAACAATAGTGAAAAAAACCATCATTGTGAGGAATGAACTGGGGACATGACCCGACCCAGAGGGAAAGAGTCTATTCTCTGTTGACTCCCAGAAGGTTTCTGTATCAGGAGCCACAAACAAGTTTCCTCGCCTGGTCTGCCAACGCAGCAAAGAAACAGACCTGTCAGTCACTCTTCTGACTGGGACCAGGTTTCTTAGGTTTCAAAGGGGGCAGTCTGGCCCAATTCTCCTCCCCGTGACGTGTGGTTTACCTTGCTGTCCCCTTCTCCAGGCTGTAAGATCTAACAGAGAACATCCAGATCCCGCAGGTGCAGCTAAACCTCTGTTCCTTGCTCTAGTCTTTAACTAGAAGAGTGAGTCAGGCTGACTTCAATGGAGCACCTTTATTTCTGACTACTCTGCCTAGAGGGTTGTGGTGAGAGTAGATGGGGTACCACATGAAAAGAACCTTGTAAACTGTGAAGTGTCCTGCAGGTGTTATTGCAGATGGTACTCAAAGTTAGACATCACAGGGTGCATTCAGCAGAACTGCCATCTTGCCCCGAGTAAGTATATATACTAAAATTCATTGAATCATACATTTTAAGAGACTGAATTTTGTGATATGGGAGTTAAAGCTCAATAAAACTGTTGCTTTATTTAAAAGGATGCATTTGAAACATCCAAGTTAATACCTTCCTTAAGTATTCAAGATCTTAATAAATACTTTTTAAAAACAAAAAATTTGCAGGGGCTGGAGCAGTGGCTCGGTGGTTATGGCGCTTGCCTGGCATGCACAAGTACGCGGGTTCAAACCCCAGCACCCACGTACACAACTAAGTGTAGGAGCAACGAAAGCCATGTGAAAAACTCAATAAAAATTGATTCTGTCTGTCTCTCTCTCTCTCTCTCACTGTCTTTCTCTCTTTAAAAAAAAAAATTGCAGTACTGACACTAAAACCAGGGACAATTCACCTCTGAGCTACTTCCCAGCCCTTGTTATTTAATTTTTGAGGCAGGGTCTTGTTAAATTGCTAAAGCTGGCCTTGAACTTGCAAAACACCTACCTCACCTTCCAGAGTGGCTGGAATTACAGGCAAATGCCAACATGCCTAGCTGGTGATATATTTTCCATTTGAGAGATTTTCAGTTTCAGAGCTATATGTATGGTTTTCAGTTAAAAGGCTGTACCTGTGAGGATCTTTCCACCCCTATTGAAATTATAGATGAAAAATAATGAAAAAGAAGAAAAAAATTAAAGAGCATTGCAAATGCTTGCCTAGACACTGGCTACCTTATTTATTTAGTTTAATGTTATTTTGTGGCGCAAGGGATCAAAACTGAGACCTTGTGAATGCTAAGCAAGCACTCTACCACTAAGCTACACTCCCAGCCTATAAAAAGAGAGACAACATTAAAACTATTTACTTGGACAAACTCAGTTACATAAATGTGATGGGCCAGTCATGGTGGCACATGCCTGCAATCCCAGCATCTTAGGAGACTGAAGCAAGAGGATTACAAGTTCCAGGCCAGCTTCAGCAATTTAGTGAGGCCCCAACCAACTTAGTGAGACCCTGCCTTAATATAAAAAATTAAAAGGACTAGTGATGCAATTCAATGGTAAAGTACCTCTGGGTTCAATCCCAAGTACAAATATATATATAATTTTTTAAACTTTTTTTTTTAAGAGAGAAGGACAGTGAGAGAAAGGGACAGAGAGAATCAATTTTTATTGAGTTTTTAACATGGCTTTCATTGCTCTGACACAGTTGTGTACATGGGTGCTGGGGTTTGAACCCATGTACTTCAGCATGCCAGGCAAGAGCCATAACCACCAAGCCACCGCTCCAGCCCCATATTAATATATTATGATGAGTGGGTGGAAATTACTGTATGACCAAAGTGCTACCCGAAACCATTTAGTTGCTGTTGTAAGGAAAGAAACGGATGAAGGAGATAAAGAAAAAGAGAAGAAGGACGGCTCAACAGTAACACAGGTTTATTTGAGAGAAACCTATGGAGCGGGTTCCAGTGGAGTCTGGGACCCCTTGTCGTCTTAAAGAGTAGGGGTAGATATAGAGGGTGTGAAAAGAGGATTATGATGTTGCTAGGGAGTTGTCAGGGAAGGGGCCTGTCTTATGGTGATGGAGTTTTTAGTTTCATTGAGTGGTGGTGGAGTATTGTAGAGGGGTCAGGGCTTTAGGATTAGGTGGATCAGGGGTTTAGGGAAGGATGGGTGGGTCTCGTTCTAAGATGGAGGAAATGTTTCATAATGGCATTGCCTAAGTCAAGTACTGCCTAACAGCTGTTAGTAAGATATTTACATGTGGCTGGAGAGTTCCCTGTACCACATGTTTTTTAAAAAAAATCCTACATGCTAACATCGTCCACAAAATTTTAACATGTTTACTTATAATTATTGTAAAGCTGACTGACCAAAACTCGTTTACTAAAGCCTGGTAAGGTGCATTTTTACTTTATGCCTTTGAATTTACATAAATTTACACACGAACGTGAACAAAACTTATCAAGACTTGGTCTGCCCTCTGTTTCTCCATTCCCAATAATTATGTGCTAAATTATGTCCCCCCAAATTCTGTATGGAGACCCTAACTCCCAGTGGCTCAGAATGTAACCATATTTGGAGATGAGATCTTTAAAGAGGTAATTAAGTTAAAATGGGCCCTAATTGAATATGAGTGATTCATATACATGGGCCCTAATTTAATATGAGTGATGTCCTTATAAGGAGAAAAAGAAAACTAGAACACAGACAAGACCACGTGAAGATGGAGGCAGAAGATGGGCATCTACAAGCCAAGAACAGAGGCCTCAGAAGAAACCACCTTTTGCCCACACCTGAATATCGATTGCTGTGCTCCCAAATCTGAGAAAATAAATTTCTGTTGCTTAAGCCACACAGTCTAAGGAAAATATCACATATTTAGGTACCTTGAGACCTCTCCCCCAAATATTGAATGTTCAGAACAACCAACAATAGGACAAAAAGTTTTTTTGTTTCTTTTTTTTAGAGAGAGGGACAGTGAGAAATAGAGGATCAATTTTATTTAGTTTTTCATGTGGCTTTTGTTGCTCAGACACTTCATTGAGTAGGTGGTGCTGGGGTGCACATGCCAGGAAAGCGCCAAACCGCTGAGCCACTGTTCCAGCCCCCAAAGGTGTTTTTTTTTTTTTTTGAGAGGGGTTTGGTACTGGGGATTGACCCCAGAGGTGCTCTACCACTGAGCTACATCCCTAGCCCTTCTTATTTATTTATTTATTAGAAGTATATAGAGATACAGTTGAGGGGAAAACATTATCAAAACAGTAGCAATCAATGTATATAAACTTTGTTATCCAGGGGTCATGCCAAAGCATAGATAAACCACCTTGGGTTTCACCTGTTGCAGTTTCCCCCAGAAGAACTCATGCGTTAAATGGGTAGCTCGTGGAGGAAAGACATCGGCTTCTGGGATGGTCCCCCATCTTCCCATTCTCCAGACTCCTATGAGTTCTTATTTATTTATTTTTTAAAAGAAAGAAGGACAGTGAGAGAGAGAAAGACAGAGAGAATCAATTTTTATTGAGTTTTTCACATGGTTTTCGTTGCTCTGACACTTAGTTGTGTACGTGGGTGCTGGGGTTTGAACCCGTGTACTTGAGCATGCCAGGCAAGCGCTGTAACCTCAGAGCCACCACTCCAGCCCCTCTTCTTATTTTTTTATTTTGAGACAGGTCTCGCTAATTTGCTTAGGGCCTCACTAAGTTGCTGAGTCTGGCTTTGAACTGTGTGATCCCAGAGAAGTGTTTCGTGGCATTGTTTTGCTTAGAAATTAAATGTGTCTCATCACAGCGGATCTTAAACTCCTTCTCTAGATTCATGGGGGGGGGTATCTTTTGGCATAATCATTTCAACAAACCTAATTTAAGAATCTGCTCTTTGAACAAATAGCTTAGTAACTTCAAAAGGTGTAACTAAATAGGCTTTGCTTGTCACCTGCTGTTTAAAGAAAAACTTTAGACAAATGTAATTTGACAGGGTTTAATTGAGCAAAGATAGATTCCCAGATTGGGCAGTCCTCAGAAGCAGAGCAGACTCAGGAATACTCACACTTGCAAAGTCTCTGAAAAGTATTTATGGATAGAAAAAGGGAAATGATGTAAACAAAATGGAAGTGAGGCACAGAGAATGCTGGAGTGGTTCCAGCCTGGCATTTGTCTTATTTGAACATGATTTGAACTTGGCTGCTGACTATTGGCAAGCTCAGCTGCTGTGATTGGCTGAGACTCAGCTGTTTGTTCAAAGGGCAGATTCCTAAGTTAGCTTTACTTTTATACAAACGTTAGGATGCAGTTTCTTATGAGAGGACTCAACTATGTGATAGAGGCCCTCTCAGGCCAATTTTGTTTGATTTAACACTGCAAAACACCAATAGCTGTGCATTGAAAGCTCAAACATCAGTGTTAAAATCCTGTGCAATTTCTCATCCCAGATACTGGAGGAGGTGTTTGCAAGATAGGAGTTTGATAGACTCCTGACGAAGTCTGATTTCAAGTAGTGTCATGGTACCAGGCATGTAATAAAGTGTCTTCTCCCACCAACTGACTTGTGGCAGTCAAACTGGAAGAAGTCATGGTATAGGTATTCTTTCTTTTTACCCTCTCAGCCATGGCTGGAGTTCAGAGAGCTGGAGGAGATGTTAAGGCTAGTGAGAGATGGCTATAGTGGCTATACACACATTTGAGAGATTAAATTTTATTTGAAAACATCAATACCTTCACAAAGTTGTGATTAAATTATTTACTTTTAAATTTGACAATTAGGAGAAATAAGAATACTAATAGGTAGTTGAAAATGCAAAAGAAAACACACGAAGCAAAGAAATATAACAGTTTTAGTGAGTGGGTCAAATTTGAAATAGCCCAGTCTTATACAAATGGAAGGGGCTGATGAAAACAACAAACTTTTTGATAGCTTATTAAAGATACAAAGTGAATTTATATAATGATCTTATATATTGCTTTTTGTGGTTGTTTATTTGCAAACATGGTCACCAACGATTTCTTCCATACTATGTATTCATGCAGTTTGTTCCACCAACAAGTAGAGTATATTTGCTCTTCTGAAAATGGGCTGAACTTTTGATTTCTTTGAAACAATAAAATCATCATAAATGATTCTGTGCCATTTTCATACTGTATTAGTCCATTTTTCATTACTGTAACAAAATACTTTAAACATGCTACTTAATAAAGAAAAGTGGTTTATTTTGGTTCTGGAGGTACAAAGTTGAGGGGTCTACATCTGGGGGTGGCCTTCGTCTTAGCAAGGTCCTCAAAAGATGCAGGGCAATGTATGACAAGATCCAGGTAGCACATGTGTGTATGTGCGTATCCGTTCTCTCTCCTTGTTCTTGTAAATCACATGATACAATTGTGGAAACTACATTCTAATGACCTTGTCTAATCCTGATTAGTTCGAAAAGGTCCAACCTCGAAGTACCATGGTCAGATTAATTTTCCACCTTGTTAATACCTCCCAATAGGGATTTGATTTCAATACCTGTAGTCTTAGGAGACAGTCAGACTATCCAAACAAAAGCATACACCTAGGCTTTAAGTTTCCAGGCAGTTCCATTTTCCCCATCTTAGGAGTCAGCCTCATGCTGTGGAGTTCAGGCTAGACCACTCAGTGAGGAGAAGATGAGCTCATCTGGGATGCTCCAGCTCCAGGTATGCTTCTGGCTGAACACAGCCTCATGTGTAGCTGCAGTACAATGCATATAGCAGAAAACCACCAAGCTGAGCTCAGCCAAGACAGAGTACCATGAGAAATAACAGATCAGTGTTTTTTTAAGCCATTAATTTTTTTTTTAAAGAGAGATGGACAGTGAGGGGTTGGGGAGAGAATCAACTTTTTATTTATTTTTCCATTTGGCCTTCGTTTCTCCAGCATTTAGCTGTGTATGTGGTACTGTGGTTTGAACTTGGGTCCTAGTGCATGCCAAGCAAGTGCTTTAACCGCTGAGCCACCCCTCCAGCCCCAAGCCATTAATTTTTTTAAACAAGATTTTATTTTTCATTATAGCTTTCAATATTGAAGGGGTTTGGGCTGGAGCAGTGGCTCGGCAATTATGGCGCTTGCCTGGCATGTGCAAGTGGGTGGGTTCAGGCCCTAGCACCCACATACGCAGCTAAGTGTGGGAGCAACGAAGGCCATGTGAAAGGCTCAAAAAAATTGATTCTCTCTGTCTCTCTCTCACTTTCCTTCTATCATTAAAAAAATATATTGAAGGTGTTTGTTGTTTTTAAGCCACTAAAACTTTTTTTTTTCCTAGAGGCACAGTGAGAGAGAGAGAGAAAGAGAGAATCAATTTTATTTAGTTTTCATCTGGTTTTTGCTGTTCCAACACTTAGTTGTGTATGTGATGCCAGGGTTTGAACCTGGGTCCTTGCACATGCCAGGCAAGTGCTGTAACTGCTGACTACTACTCTAGCCCTAAGTCACTAAATTTTAATGTGTGTGTGTGTGTGTGTGTGTATGTATGTATGTATTTCTGAGCTACATCCCCAGACCTTTATTTATTTATTGAGATAGGGGCTCACCAAGTTGCTTAGGGCCTCGTTAAATGGCTGAGTTTGATTTTGAATTTGCAATCCTCCTGCATCAGCCTCCCAAGCCACTGGGATAAGAGACATGTGCCACTGTGTCTGGCTCATGTGATTTTTTTTAAGTGAAACAAAAAATAACTGAAATATCTTATTTAAATTTTATACATTACTATGGTTTAGGCTGTCCCATCTAAAACTCATGCTAAAATTTAATTGACGTTGCACCAATGTTAAGTTATGGGACCTAAGGAATAGATTGATGTCCTAATTATGGGAGGGTGTTTGTTACAAAAGTGAGTTTCTCCCTCTCTTGATCAATATCTCATGCATGCTCACCTGCTCTTCTGCAGGTAGTCCTCATCAGATGCTAGGATCGTGTTCTTGGACTTCACAGCCTTCAGGACCATGAACCAAATGAATTCTCATGTTTAAAATTACAGTCTGTGGTATTCTGTTACAGCAGCAGTAAATGGACTAAAGCACATATTTTTGAATTAAGATAAACTTATGAATATTCCCTTTTTTTTCTTTTTGGTGGCATGGGATTAAACTCAGGGCCTCACACAAACTGGGCAAACTATATATCCCCATCTTTTTTTTTTTTTTTTGGTTCTGGAAATTGAAACTAGGGCACTTTTACCACTGAGTTACATCTAGAAATCTACAGCTCTTTTTTTATATTTTTGAAAGAGAGAAGGAGAGAGAAGAAATTTATTTAGTTTTTCATGTGGCTTTCGTTGCTCCAACACTTAGTTGTGTGTGTGGTGCTGGGATTCAAATCTGCGTCCTTGTGCATGCCCGGCAAATGCTGTAACTGCTGTTAAGTAATTTGCTAAATACCATGCTTACTTCAGACCAGGTATTTTGTATTGTATTACACAATTTAATGTTACTAATCTTATGAGCTTCTGTATATATTCTGTTTAGGGGGAAATTGGGGCTCAATGCTTTCTATAATTTAAACTCACTGCTACTTGATTCCAAGGTCCAGTTCTTCACCTGGGCTTGTCGTGGACGAGCCTGCAGGCTTGGAACAGAGATCTTAAGTTAGGTGAGGACTATGCGGACTGCTTCCCAATTTAGAGAAGCTCTATTTGTAACTTTCCACTTTATCACTGCTGTAATGATTAATTTTAGGTGTCAACTTGACTAAATCAAGAAATATTTAGTTACCTGGTAGAGCATTGTTTTGGGGTGTATATATGAGGGTGTTTCCAGAGATTATCATGTGAGTCTCAGTAGACTAAGTGGAAAAAATTCTGGCAGGTAACATTAAGAGGCTGAGGAGTCAGAGGAAAAAACAAGAACAAAAACCAGAAACGTGAATGTATACCTACCTACCTGACCTACCTGGAGCTAGGGTGCATTCTTTCTGTCCTCAGCAGTTTGGAACCTAAGTTGTTTTGTATGGTTGAATTATTACTAATGCTACCCTGAGACTCTTTTGCTTCTGTGGAAAAATGGATTTCTTGAATTTATTTATACCTAGAATGTGTGTAAGCAAAGGAGACTTACTCCTGAAGAGGGGGAGTGGGCTTATGCAAGAATTGAGGGTTCAGAGCTTTTGGCCCAGAGCCACAGGAAGGACCCAGTGTCTTCACCTTCCGCTGGCAGAGCATTAAGGTTGGGATTGGGCTTGGGACAGGATAACCTGCATTGGATTGTTTATGTCTTACATATGACTGCAAGACTGAATAACCCAAAATATCTTATTTTTAAAATCACTGCCAACATTAGTGGAAAATGGATTGGAAGGGGGCAAAAATGTATTCACTCTAGATTATTCTGTATGTATAGACCCTCTTAGTGAATTTCTTTGCCATGTACTGGACTCGTTTTACTATTTCTTTAAATCCATAAGATTTATCTTAATGCCTGGCATATAAAGGATATGCTTTATACAGTTGCTTACTGAACAAATGAACTTTTTCATTAGAAGATTGCTAATACAGTCATTATACAGAGATGGAGTAAGACATCCTTTGATCAACAGAGTTTTGAAATAAGAACATTTGTGGGGGGTACTGGGGATTGAGCCCAGTGGCGCTTAACCACTGAGCCACATCCCCCAGCCCATTTTAATTTTTATTTTGAGACAGAGTCTCACTAAGCTGCTGAGGCTGGCTTTGAGTTCATGATCCTCCTGTATCAGCCCCTCCAGCCACAGGGATTACAGGAGTGTACCACCACACCTAGCTGAAATAAGAACATTTTTCGAGAATGCAAATAATATTTCCTCGCTTACCATTTTTCACCTCAGTTACTTATTCTGACTTAACAGAACAATTGAAATTATGTACAATGAGTCATTTGTAGCAATGACTCGATCAGGGAAAGAAGAAAAAAAAAAAAAAACCCTACCTGGTAGATGTGTTGCTGAAGAGATGTGAAGAACAACCAGGAAGGTGACTTCTGTATACTTCCCAGAGGAATGACTATAATGTGACTAACACAAATGGAATCTGTGATCTTGATTACTATTATAATCTGCTTACAGAAGGAAGGCAGGGAGTTCAGGTGGAATCAGGAGAAAGGGAGACTGGAGAAGCAAATTTGGGTCGTGTCCACAAAGCTTGGCCAGGAAAGCCACTGGACAGTGCTCAGTTATCCTCCAGACACCCAGCAGTGGTCCCGCTTCAGGCTTCTCACCTGATGAGAAGTTCTTGACTCTAGGCAGGTGTCTTGCTCTCATTTCTTCTAATTGTACGTTTGGCCTTCCATGCTTTTGATACAGTGGAAGGAAGAGGCACTGTATTTCAAAGATGTTCTGATTACTAGAAAAATATACATACAACACCATACATGGCTCTTGACTTTCCAATTCACAGCTCAGTCTCCTATGAATTAGATTAAAATGAAATCAAAATCATTAATATGAAGCGGCAAAAGCTTGACCAATTCAATGTTTTGATCATGAAATCAAGGGCCATTGTAGCCATATGAAATGGAGGCGATCACATTGAGACAGTACTGGGCTTCCATTTTTGCTATTATGTCTTACTTGAACTCTGTAAGAATTATATAGGAAGATCCTACTTTATCAGGGTAGCTTATTCCTAGGCAATCTTTTAGAATCTCTGCAAGAGATCTGCATGACTTTGGCTTTAGCAATGCTGAGACTGAGTTATAGTTTTTTTTTTTTTTTTTTATGTGGTGCTGGGGTTTGAACCTGTGTACTTGCACATGCCAGGCATGCGCCGTAACCACTGGGCCACTGCTCCAGCTGCTGAGTTATAGTATTTTCTGGGTAGGAGACAAGTGAAGAATATGCCCCACCCCCTGAAGAAATTTTGAAAATGCTGGTCAACAGGAAAATCTAATAAGCTGAAACTTCAGTCAAAAATAAGGACACTTAAGTTTTCCTCAATTCATTCAACACATATAAGTAAGTAAATGTGTTAGTCAGCTTTTTATCACTATGACCAAAATGCATGATAAGAACAACTTATAGGAGGAAATATTTATTTTGGCCTAGTATTTCAGAGGTTTCAGTCTGTGATTGCTGACCCTATTGCTCTGGGCCTGAGTGAGGCAGAACATCAAGGCAGGAGGGCATGGCAGAGGAAAGCTGCTCAGTTCATGGCAGCTGGAAGCAGAGAGAAAAAAATGAGTAGGGGGGAGAGAAAGAGAGAAGAAGAAGAGAAAGGGATGAGGGTAAAGGCTAGGTCCCCAAAGCCACATCAACCCCTCCATGACTTGCTTTCTCCAACCATGCCCCTTGTGCCCACAGTTCCACCTCCTTCCAGTGAGTAGCCCATTCAAATTATTAGTCCATCAAATGGATCAATACACCGACATCAAAGCACTCATAATCCAATCACTTCCCAAAGCCCCATCTCTGAACACATGAGACTTCTGGTACATTAGAGATCCAAGCCATAACAGTAGCAACATAAATAGTGGACGTAACTGAACCATAGGAATCACAACTAGAACTTAGAAATTAAAAGTTCTTGGCACTCCTATCCATTTCAAACTTTGTTCTACTAAACTCTGATTTAATAGAGCGTTTGTCCCTCAGGACTCCAGTTAGATGATATCTGGAGAGGGCAAATAAACAGTAATGGTTGAAACATTATAAATAATAGGCGTGTGTTATAACAGTCATCATGAGTTGAAAAATTTTTTATTTTTAACAGAAGCCAGAGTACATTGAAGCTCTTAATTAGTCATCAAGTTATTTTCTTTTTAATTGTTGCCACCAGCTAGTTACTCTGCTCAAAACGAATACGCGAACTTTAGCACAATATATGACAGGGTGGTGATAGAAGTCCATTATTTAAAGGCAACTGTTATGACTTGAACATGTTTTTAACTTAGGATCTCTCAGAATGAAAGACTCTAATGCTAATTATGGAGTAAATCTGACTGGTTTCTTTGACTATCAATCCATTTATTTTTATTTTGCTTTTGTAAAGGAAGGGCATACCTCTAAATAACATTTAAAATACCAGCTTCCAGTCATCCACCTTTCCAAATATGCAATTCAGAGTAGCACTTGGTCTTTTTACTTTTTATTTCTCGTGCTGGGGGTGCAGTTCAGTGGTAAAAGTACTTTCTTAGCATGAACAAGGTTGTGAACCCTATCCCTAATATCACATAACAAATTAATAAGAATAAATAAAATAAAATTCTTATTTTTAAAAGTTTTTATTTTCCTTGAACTGGGATTCCTTTAAGGATGAAGACAGAAAAAAAAATCAATCTCTATGACAACTTATACAATCATGAATGAATCATTATAAATCGTGCTTGAGTTGGTCATATTGGAGTACACCTGTAATCCCAGTGAATCAGGAGGCTGATGAAGGAGGATTGAGAGTTCCATACCAGCCTCAGCAACTTAATCAAGTACCTAAGCAATTTATGGAGACCCTGTCTCAAAAATAAAAAATAAAAATAAAAATAAAGAACTAGGGATGCAGTATAGTGATAAAACACCCCTATATTAAGTTCCCAATACTAAAAAGAGACATGCATAGAGCATGCTTGAAATCACCAAATCATGATGTGGGGTGTGTGTGTGTGTGTCTGTGTGTCTGTAACACTTTCACTACAAAGGTGGGGACCTTATCCACTCAAGGAAGGTCAGAAAGTTAGATATTGTTATCGGAGGTTGAGAATTGGATGTGGAGCATTGTGATTTATTTCTCCATCCTTGGGCATAAATACCCAAGATTAAGCAATTACCCCAGCACAGAAACAGAAGTACGTGCTGAGGTTAGCATTTAAGGCAGGTTTAGCATAAGGTAAGGGAAAGGCAAGAGAAAGGGAGATTTACCCAGCAGAGAGACAGAGGTGGGCACATCCGTGGCTGAAATGTCCACCAATGATTAAGCTTTGGACTTTCGTTAGGATAGAGGTGGGAATATCTATTGGTGCAAAACTTCGGCTGTGTCTCTTTGGATGCAATGTTTTGTGTAGTTATTGCCTTTTGGGGAAGTCATAAGCCTGTGCTGAGGGAAAGTTAAGGGCATACACCTGCATACTTGGGTCATTTTGACCTTTCTGGCTTAATGCCATTGTCAGAAGGTCATATAATGGTCAACTGACCCTTGGAGAAGCTTGAGGGTTCATGTGCGACCTTGGGAACATAAGTGACCATAAATCTATGAGTTACAGTAGTAGGCCTCTTTCTGAAATGTGGCAGAAGACATAATTCTGGGTCAATTTCTAGCCAGGGCTCTTTTTACTACCACTTCCCCTTCCCATTCCTGCCCATCTCTATTATTATTATTTTTTTTTAGAGAGGGGGAGAATCAATTTTTATTTAGTTTTTTCACATGGCTTTCGTTGCTCTGACACTTAGTTGTGTATATGGGTGCTGGGGTTTGAACCTGTGTACTTGTGCATGCCAGGCAAGCACCGTAACCACCGAGCAACCGCTCCAGCCCCCTCCTGCTCATCTCTGCTGACTACCTACACTAACAATGTTGTATCCACATCTAAGCAAACTGTTGCTATTGAACAAGAGTAGAATAGATAGTAAAATGGTCAGACAGCGTAATGGGCCCCAACTAAGGTCTTGTTCATATGTACAGACCACACCCATGAGGCTGACCTGTGGGAACAGTCCAGCCACCTCCTTTGTCCTAGAACTGTGGGACAATGGAAGGCAAGGTGAACCCAGATGGAAGTGATAGGAAGGATTCAAACTTAGAGCTAAAAGGACACAGCCAATGTAGCTTGATTCTTTTTCCATACTGTTTAAATTTTGGTCTAGCTGGGGATTGTGGCACATACCTGTAATCCAAAAACCATATAAGCCCCTAAGCTAGCACACCAAAATGATGTCATGCTATCAGGTCCTCATGTATCAAGGGACCTCTCTGACATAAAAAAATCGTACTCTGTTTACTCTTTCCTCTGTTAAAGTCCATGGATTTTATTCTTTGAATTTGTGAGACAAGAACCCAGAAAGAAATTGGCAGTGAGTTACGGGGTTTGCTGCCACACTAAAAAGCTGTGAAATGCTGCTCTGCTCCCAAGTACTGGATCAGAACCTGGTTTTACCAGCTGTGACCCTGGCGGCTGATACAGCAGATATCACCTGCTGGTCTAACTGCTAACACTAAAATGAACTGTCTTGGCTGCAGAGGCTTGCAGCTTGCACAAACCCCGTCAGATGACGGAAGCAGGGAATCTAGTTTTGTCTCAAACTCTGGTTTCATTACATCTAGATTTATTTATTTATTTATTTAGGTACTGGTTGAACCCAGGGGCGCTTTACAACTGAGTTACATCCCTCGCCCTTTTTAATTTTGTTAATTTGAGACAAGGTTCTGCTAAGTTGCTGAGGTTGCCCTCGAACCTGCAATTCTTGTGTCTCAGTCTCCTGAGTTGCTGAGATTACAGTAATGCACCACCAGGCCCACCTAGAAAATTCTAATATAAAGTCAATTTAAAAAGTCTATCTGGGGGGCTGGAGCGGTGGCTTAGCGGTTATGGCACTTGCTTGGCATGCGCAAGTATGCAGGTTCAAACCCCAGCACCCACGTACACAACTAAGTGTCAGAGCAACGAAAGCACATGAAAAACTAAATAAAACTGATTCTCTCGTTCTCTCTCTCTCTCTCACTTTCCCTCTCTCTTAAAGAAAAAAAAGTCTATCTGGGGGCTGGAGCAGTGGCTCAGTGGTTTCAGCACTTGCCAGGTATGTGCTAGTATGTAGGTTCAAACCCCAGCAACATGTACACAATGAAGTGTCAGAGCAACAAAAGCCACGTGAAAAACTAAAAAAGTAAAAT
Source organism: Aplodontia rufa (assembly GCA_004027875.1). NCBI lineage: Eukaryota > Metazoa > Chordata > Mammalia > Rodentia > Aplodontiidae > Aplodontia > Aplodontia rufa. The sequence continues at coordinate 81,087 of PVKS010000139.1, forward strand.
TGATGACTTGGGAGGCTGAGGCAGGAGGATTACAAGTTTGAGGCTAGCCTTAGCAACTTAGCAAGGCCCTCAGCAATTTAATGAGACCCTGTCTCACTGGGATGTGGCTCAATGGTATAATGCCAATATACCAATATAATGTTCAATCTCCCCATCCCCTGACGCTGGCTTTGAACTCACAATCTTCCTGCCTCAGCCTCCTGAGTCACTGGGATTACAGGTGTATGCCACCTCACCTGTCCAAGTTTTTTTGTTTGTTTATTTGTTTGTTTTTTAAAGAGAGAAGGACAGTGAGAGGGACAGAGAGAGAGAATCAATTTTTATTGAATTTTTTACACGGCTTTCATTGCTCTGACACTTAGTTGTATACGTGGGAGCTGGGGTTTGAACCCGTGTACTCGCGCATGCTGGGCAAGTGCCATAACTGCCAAGCCACAGCTCCAGCCCCCTGTTCAAGGTTTTAGTAGTTATAAAATGTACTGATTCTTCCAAAAGTAGAGAAATACTTTGGGAGGGTTAGAAGTGTCAGGGAAGAATTAATTTCTCCTCAACCCTCATAAATTCATAGTTGGAACAGACACATCTTAGTTCATTTTGTTTCTACAACAAAACAGCACAGAGTTATTAGTTTTTATTATTATTATTATTTGCGGTACTGGAGATTGAACCCAGGATCTTGGATGTTCCAGGCATGGTGATAGGATCATAGGCGTGCATTTTCATGCTGGCCCAGACTGAGTAATTTATAATGAATAGAAGGTGATTTGGTTTACTTCAGTAAGCCTTGCCCTCAAAGTCCTGGCTTGTCTGCAAGATTTCTGGAATGCCTTTGGGTCTTTCTCCTACTGTTTCTGTGAATGGTACCTGGCTTCCTTCTGTCAGTGCTGACTAACCCCTGTATCAAAGGCTCCCTTGCCTGAAGCTGTGCATGCTTCTTTATTCTCTACAAGGTCAGACTGTGAATATCACAAGCATTTCACTCTGCTTCTTTTTAATTATAAATTCAGTTTAAAAATAATTTCCTCCTCTCATATCTTTCTATAAGCAGTTAAAAGTAGCCATACAAAGGGCTGCTGCAGTGGCTCAGCAGTTATAGCACTTGCCTGGCATGTGTGAGGACGCGGGTTCAAACCCCAGCACCATGTACACAATGAAGTGTCGGAGCAACTAAAGCCACATGAAAACTTAAATAAAGAAATTGATTCTTGGGCTGGAGCCGTGGCTCAGCGGTTTCGGTGCTTGCCTGGCAAGCATGAGGACCCGGGTTCAAACCCCAGCACCACATACACAACTAAGTGTTGGAGCAACAAAGGCCATGTGAAAAACTAAATAAAGTTGTTTCTCTCTTTGTCTCTCTCACTGTCCCTCTCTCTTAAAAAAGAAAGAAAAAGAAAGAAATTGATTCTCTCTCTCTCTCTCTCTCTCTCACTGACCCTTGAAAAAAAAAAAGTAAAAAAGTAGTCACACAGGCCTTTCTGGATATGACTGCCTCTCCAGGAGAACATGCCTCTCACAAAAGATCTTCCTCCCTCTCCAGAAGAGGAGATGAGGAAACTCAAGAGGTGTCTGGTGTAGAGCTCCAGTTCCTATTTCATGGATGTGAAATGCCCACCATGCTGTAAAATCACCACAGTTTTGAGTTGGCTGCTCTGCTGTTCTCTGCCAGCCCACAGGAGGAAAAGTGGGCTTACGGAAGGGTGTTCGTTCAGGAGGAAGCAGTGATAAAATCAACCTGAATCAACGTTAGTGGAAAAGAATCCCAATAAACACATTTTGGATTTTTTAAAAAAGTAGCCATGCAGCTTTTCAAATATTTTGTTTAGAAATTTCTTTTGCTAGGGCTGGAGAAGTGACTCAGAGGTAGAGAGTGCTTGCCTGGCACGCGTGAGGACTGGAGTTGGACCCCAAGCACCACATACAAAACTAAGTAGTGGAAAAACAGAAACCAGATGAAAAAATAATTAACTCTCTTTTTTCACTCAAAAAAAAAAAAAAAAAAAAGCCCAACAAGATGGCACATACCTGTAATCCTGGTGATTTGGGAGGCTGAGGCAGGAAAGATGCAAGTTCAAAGCCAAGTCAAGCCCTAATCAACTTAGGGAAACCCTATCTGAAAATAAAATATACCAAGGGCTGGGGATGCGGCTCAGTAGTTAAGCACCCCTGGATTCAATCCCTGGTACAAAAAAAAAAAAAAACAAAAAACAAACAAGCAAACAAAGAAACAACTTCTGCCGGATATCCTAGTTCATCACTAGGTTATAGACAATGTCAGACAAGTTCTTTGCCACTTTGTAACAAGGATAGCCTTTCCTCTAGTTTCCAATAATTTATTCCTCATGTTCATCTGAGATCTCACTGGAATGGCCTTCACTGTCCATGTTTCTACCACCATTCCGGTCACACTTAAGTAACATTTAATAAGATCCAAACATTCCCATACCTCTTTCCTTCTCAGTCCTCATCATAATTGCTCATTAATACACTGTGCATGGAAATACAGACATTTTTATTGTGGTCCTCCAAATTATTCTAACTTCTATCCATTATTTAGTTTCAAAGCTTTTCTCATATTTTTAGGTGTTTTATAGGAACAACTCCACTGCTGGTACCAATTTTCTTAGTCTTCTTTTGTGTGTGTGTGTGTGTGTGTGTGTGTGTGTGTGTGTTTAAAGATAGAGGGGACAGTGAGAGAGAGAAAGAGAGAAGCAATTTTTTATTTAGTTTTTCATGTGACTTTCATTCCTTGGACACTTCGTTGTGCACATGGTACTGGGGTTTGAACTCGCATCCTTGCGCGTGTCAGGCAAGCTCCATAACTGCTCCAGGCCTGTCTTAGTCTTTTTTAGTTGCTATAATACAACATAACAGACTTGAACAGAATGTATTTGGCTTACACTTGTGGAAGCAGGGAAGTCCAAGATGGAAGAACCAACCTGCCGAGGGCTTTCTTGCTGTGTCATAACATGGTAAAAGACATTGCATGGGCGAGAGAAAGAGAGGGAAGTTTGTGGTCCAAACTCATCTTTTTATCAGAAGCTCACTCTTGCAATAGCAGCATTTACTTAATCATCACTTAAAGGTCACTCTTCTCAACACTACTGCATTGAGGATTGTTTCCGATATGTGAACTTTAGGGGACACATTCAAACCATAGCACCCCTATAAGAAAAGACAGATTGGGGCTGGATCAGTGGCTCCATGGTTACTGAACTTGCCCGGCATGCGCGAGTACACGGGTTCAAACCCCAGCACCCACAACGAAGGCCATGTGAAAAACTCAATAAAAACTGACTCTCTTTCTCTCTTTCTCTTTCACTGTCCTTCTCTCTTAAAAAAAAAAAGACAGATTAATAAGAGAACAAACATGTTTACTAATATATGCAATATATATCATATGGAAGAAAACTCAATGAAAGATAAAAACTTGAAGCAGTGGCTCAGAACTTTCCCTTATATAGCATTTTCCACAAAGAAAAATAAATTTATTTTTTACTTTTTTGAAGAGAGAGAAAGCGTGAGAGTCAGTTTATATATTTTTCGTCTGGTTTTTGTTTTTCTGACGTGTAGTTGTGTATGCAGTGCTGGGCTTCAAACCTGAGTTCTCACATGTGTCAGGCAAGGGCTCTACCACTAAGCCACCTCTCCAATCCAAGAACAATAAATTTTTTAAAAGTGAGGGATAAAGGAAAGAAGTTCAGGTTTCCAGAGGCAGAAAACTGTGGGAAGATAAATATATGGGAAGAGATTATTGGAGCAAAATTTGTTTGTAGAGTCTTCTGGTAGTATATCTGGGCTAATAAGAGTTGTCTTCTTCGAGCTGGAGCAGTGGCTCAGGGGTTCTGGCACTTACCTGGCATGCATGAGGACCCAGGTTCAAACCCCAGCACCACATACACAATGAAGTGTTGGAGCAATGAAAGCCACATGGAAAAATAAATAAAAATTGATCTCTCTCTCTCACTGTCCCTCTCTCTTAAAAAAATGTCTTACCTAGGTACAGGGCAGGTATCTTTCTGAAAGTAACGTTAAGAATGGACAGTTCTGATAGCTCTTCCTGAAACTACCATTTCTCAGTTGCCTTTAGCAAAAAGTAATCAATAGGTCAAAGTGGCATGTTTGGGGGGGGTGGCATTTTCTGGTGTCCTTGAGTAGTTATATCAAGGATATTATTGGGGATAAATTAAAACTTCCTGAAGAAGACCCTCTCTGAGTGACCAGTTTCTTAATGGAAACTCTTATCAGATTTTAATTCTCCTTTAAATTTATTCTTCTTTTGAAATGGACTACATTTGGGAGTCCCTCTCTGAATGGGGAACAAATTCCTCCTGCTGAATAGAAGCTGAAAAGTTATAACCCCTGCCACCCCACAGGTGCCAAAGAAGCTGGTTGCAGAGATCCTCCACCATCTCTGCCTGTCCAGCCCTGGCTAACTAAGTATGCATATGCATATTTCCTGTCATTTGTTTTATTTCTTTGTCCCCTCTTTGCTTTAAAAGTTCTTCAGGGCTTGAAAGTGAAACTTTTGAAACAATTCAGTTTTGTGTCTTCCTTCACAGTTGGCTTTTAAAAATTATTTATTTATTTATTTATTTAGAGTTAGTAGAATTCAAGTGAGAAGAAAAGAAACAGCTCTCAAAGGGTGAGAGGGGGTCTAACAGCAGGTTGCCACCTAAGTGTATTAGTCTAGGGGTTAATAAATTTACCAGGTAGGGTCATTGATCACTACCTACGTGAAACAGGGATTGAAAAAGTGCCCAGGCTATGGGTTCAGCCAGTGATCTTTTGACTCGTTGCCCTTTTAGCCCTTGAGTGTGTAGCCTTCGCTCAGGTCCAGCCCATTCTCTTTTCTTGTTTCTTCTGGACAAATGGAGTCAGCTGGAACGTTTGGAATATTTCCACAGGTTACTCTCACGGAGAGCCTTTAGATACACAGAAGCCGTTTGGAAGGTCCGTTGCTCTGCCAGCCTGCCTGTTTTACTGTCTATCCTCTCTTACTCACTTTTCCTCTTAAGTCTCTTCTACTGTAAGAAATGTATCAAGCCAGGGTGATGACAGAAGACTGTGTGTGTGAGAGAGAAAAGGTGTGAAGTCAGGGTTGCTGTGTTTGGGGTGGGACAGGCCACCCCAAAATATGACTGTAAGAGACCAGAATATGACACCCTAAATAAATTCCATCGGCATATTTTGAGCTGTTTATTTTGAAATTGCAGAAAAAGTAGTAACTCTGAAAACTGGTTTCATAAAAGAAATTTACATCCCTAAAAGTAATCTACATTTGTAAAGTTACGTGTATCAGGAACTAGGCTGCTCTAAGGCAATTTCTATTACTGAAAGACATTCTATCTGCATAACAAGGCAACCTTTAGACACAACACTTTTCCTCCTCTTGCCCTCCCATAAAGTTAGATAACTACTCAATCCTGAATGGGTGAGCAGGGGATAAAGCAGGGTGATTGAAAACCTTGGGGAGGCTGTGCACAGTAGCAAGCTTGTAATCCCAGAAACTCAGAGGGTGGGGCAGGAGAATCACAAGTTTGAGGACAGCCTCAGCAAATTAGCAAGGCTGTAAACACCTTTTTATTTTATTTGGTATCAGAGATTGAACCCAGAGGTGCTTATCGCTGAACTACATCCCCATTTCTCCCCCTCTTCCTTTTTTTTTAAATTGAGACAGAGTTGCATTAAGTTGCTAAGGGCCTTGCTAAATTGTTGAGGTCGATTTTGAACTTGTGATCCTCCTGCCTCAGCCTCCCAAGCCACCTGGATTATAGGCATGCACCACTGTGCCAGAGGCCCTGAAAGAAATACCGAGGTGCTGGAAGAAATCAAACACATGCCTGAAAATGGGTGGGCAAGGAAAATTTTACTTCTGCCAGAAGGATGTGCTACCAGAACAGGGCTAGCAAGCGGTCCTGGTGTAGAGTCAGCCTCTTATATCCCTAAACTAAGGGAGGACTGCCCTTTGCCCTGATTGGAGGAGTTCAGGGGTACGATCTACACAATTGGCTAATTTTAAAATTGGAGTGGGCAAATGGATGGACTGTAATTAAAATGGATACAACTGTCCTTTCTGAAAATGGACCACTGGACTTTATATTTGTCACAGCCCTTAGCACCTTAGCAAAATTCTGTCTCAAAATAAAAAATATATATATAAAGGACTCGGGGTGTAGTTCAGTAGTAAAGCATCTCCAGTACCAAAAAAAAAAAAAAAGGAAAAAGTAAGAAACAAACCAACCACAAGGGAGCCTTATCTAACAGAAAAGCACCTGGAAGATGGCTGACAGGTGCATCAGACCTCCCCCCACCACAGTTACATCCTCGTGAGAAAACTATCAAGATCCTGTCACACCCTACCAGGTGGCCTGAACCCTCTCTTATCATGAAACTACCACAACCTCCAATCATCCTGGCACCTAAAACACCAAGAAACTCACAAATAAAGCTTAACGGCAGCTATTTAAAGGGTAATAAACCCATTAAAGGGATGCGAATTGACACAAAAACTGGGGGACTCAATTTCCTGAAAAAGTCCAACTCTGGGTGGGCACAGTGTCATGGGTCACAGTGACACACACCTGAAATTCCAACAGCTGGGGAAGCTGAGGCAGGAGGATTGTAAGTTAGAGTCCAGGCTTAGCAACTTAGTGAGGCCCCTAAGCAACTTAGAGACACTCTGTCTCAAAATAAAATACAAAAAGGGGTTAGGGATGTGGCTCACTGGTTAAGTGCCCCTGGGTTCAATCCCTGGCACACACACACACACACACACACACACACACACACAAAGGATTTGGTAGGGACTCTGGAAACTTGTAATATATTCCTGTTATCCTGTTACTCTGGGCAACATGTCTGTCATTCATGTCAATCATTCTGTCCTGATTGCAAGAATTGTGGTGAAGGAGAATGGGTCTTCGTTCTGCTTCAGTTTTGCAGAAGGCCCCTGCTCTGTAACAATTACTTGTCTCCGTCACCCTTCAAAAGCTCCCTTCCTCTCTGTAGCTCAGGGTGCTACATAACTATCAATCACTTGGTCCCTTCTGTAAGTTTCGTGTTTTGTGGGACTCCCATAGGTAGGCGCAAAATTAAATATGCTTTCTCTCCTGTTACTCTGCTTTACGTCAATTTAATTAGTAACCCAGCCAAAGAAGCTAAAAGGGTAACGAAGGCATTTTCCCCTTTTCCTGCACTTGATTTTATAATCTAGACATTATAATTTTAGTGTGATTTTTTTCCTTTAATGTTGGGGATTGAACTCTGGGCTTCCCACTTGTTAAGCAAGTGCCCTACCACTGGTTTACACTTTCAGTCTCTTGTGTGAATGTTTTAATTTGTGGGCAATTAATTTAAAAAAAATTTTTTTGTAGTACTGGGAAGTGTGCCCAGCAGTACTCTACCACTGAGCTATATCCCCAGCCCTTTTTATATTATTTATTTTATTATTTTTGGTACCAGAGATTGAATCCAGGGGTACTTAACCACTGAGAAACATCCCCAATCCCTTTTGCTTTTTTTATTTTTTTAAGAGAGAGAGACAATGAGAGAGAGGGAGAGGATCAATTTTTATTTAGTTTTTCACATGGCTTTCTTTGCCACTTTTGTACGTGGTGCTGGGGTTTGAACCCATGCCAGGAAGTGCTGTAGCTGCTGAGCCATTGCTCCAGCCCTCCTTTTTGCTTTTTATTTTGAGAAAGGATCTAAATTGCTTAGGAACCTATTAAATTGCTGAAGCCGGCCTTGATCCTCCAGTATCAGCTTCCCGGTTACTGGGATTACAGACATGTGCCATCATGTCCAGCTTATTTTTTATTTTGAGACAGGGACTCCCTAAGTAATTGCTATGGCTGGCTTTGAACTTGAGATCCTCTTGCTTCAACCTCCTGAGTTGTTGTGAATGGTGGCATGTGCCACCATGCCCCATTCAATTCAGATTATCTGTAAAACATTCTATAGCACCCTTATAAAGGCCATCCAGTCTGTGGCCCTCTGGTTTATGACTGCTGATTTACATATAACCAGTGTACACATGGATTGGAGAGAGTTGACCCTGGACTTTCTGGCCAGAGCCTTCTTTGTCCCCACATGTATGCACCCCATTGAGCTGCATACTCACCCCTTTCAGATATTCCATTTAATTAAGGAGGCATGCACTGAGTACATCAATGAATATAAAGCTCTTGGCTCGTGGATCAAAATTCTTACCACTAGTTCTCAATACTACTTTGAAACTTTCTTTTCTTTTGGATGGTGTTGGGGCTTGAACCCTGGCCCTTACACATGCTAAACATGTAATCTACCACAGCTATACCCCCAGCCTCTCATTACTACATTGCAGACTTGAAAAAGTAGATTCAGATATCAGATCCTATGGCAGTAGTTCCAATAGGACTGTAGATTAGAATCTGTGAGGTCACATTCTAGATCCAAAGGTTAGACTCTAAGCCCACCCATGAGGAAAAGTTGGATGTGTCATAATAATTCTTGCAAAATTCCCTAGGAATTCTCTGTCATGGAGACCATCAGACCGCCTCTCACCAGGTCAGTTTTTCTTCCAATAGCAGAATAGATTCATTGTTTCTTGGACTGATAACAGATGAAATAGTTGCCTGACTTTTACTGCTGAGTAGTTTTAAAATACAGACAGCTTTAAACACTAGAATCACACTCAGTGGAGGAAATGTTCACACTTTGAGAGAACCCCAGGAACTGAAATCTTCAGAAAAAAAGCAGATTTAGATTCCCCATCTCAAAATACTACCTCAGTGGAATGGCTACTATTTTAATTCTTATTCTTTCCATTTTTTTTTTTTTTTTAGTCGTAGAAACTAATTCACATATATTAAAGAAAGCATGGGTAGGAGGCATGAAGTATTGGATAATTCCACGTAAACTAATGCCTGCAAGCACTGTTTTTGTTGTTGTTGGACACATATAGTTGTTGTTTGGCATCCACAGGATATTGGTTCCAGGACCCCTGAGGATATCAAAATCTATGGATGATCTAGTACCTTTTTTTTTTTTTTAAGAGACCACGACAGTGAGAGAGAGAATAAATTTTTATTGAGTTTTTCACATGGCTTTCATTGCTCTGACACTTGACACTTAGTTGTGTACGTGGATGCTGGGGTTTGAACCCGTGTACTTGCGCATGCCAGGCAAGCGCTGTAAACGCTGAGCCACTGCTCCAGCCCCTGATCTAGTACCTTATATAAAATGAAATAGTATCTATAAGTACTTTAAATCATCTCCAGACTAGTTATAATACCTAAACCAATGTAAAGGTATGTAAATAGTTGTTATGCTGTATTGTTCAGGGAAAAATGATGAGAAAAAAGTCTGTACATCTTCAGAGCAGACACAATTTTTTGGTGGGACATTTTCAATGTGGAGTTGGTTCAAAATGCAGATGTGGAGGGCTAATTGCAGTTTTATATAGGTGAGCAGTTAGTTTTCCAAGTATGGTCTAGGAACTCCTGGAGGTCCTCCAGAACTTTCAAAGGTCCACAAAGTCAAAAATATTGTTGTAAAGAGGAGGAGAGATAAAGAGAGAGAGAGTCAAGTTTTATTTTTTCATCTGGCTTTGTGTTTTCTCCACTTAGTTGTGTATGTGGTGCTGGGGATCAACTCCAGGTCCTGTGCATGCCTGGCATGTGGTCTACCACTGAGCTACCTCTTCAACTCTCAAGACTATTTTTTTAATAATGCTAAGATGTAGTTTTCCTTTTAAAATCTTCTTTCTCTGACTCATGTAATTGATGACCTTTTTTTTTCTTTTTCTTTTTTTTTTAATGTGCTAGCCTGGTCAGGCCACAGTTGCTAATTGTTGAATCAAACACTAATCTAGGTATTGTTGTGAAGTTATTTTGCAGATATGATTTATTCCGTTATAAATTGAAACCTGTGGCATTGACTATTTGATCAAAAGAAATAGATTGTCTACTAAATTCTCATGTGATTTGTATAAGCAGAAGAGTTCTAGGTTAGTCAACAGAAGTCTAGGTTGAAGTACAAAACAGAGCCATGGTTCATTACTTAATTCTCAGAGACTTGAGCCAATTTGTAAACCCAGAACCTTTTGAATGAGAGCTGACTTCTTGAGGCCTGCCAAAATTTTATACTGCTAATCTGTCTCCCAGTCTTCCCTAGAGACCTATGGCCATTTACTAGGGTGACTCTATATTGAAAAAATGGTAAATAAACAGATTTTTAGGGAATGCCAGATAGTGTTTCTGAATTGACACTCAGAGATCTTAAATGTTACTTTGGTTTAGCAGTGAAACTAGGAGCTTATGGAGGTCAGGTGATCAACGGACTTTCAGCTCAGCTTCATCTAATATCAGGTCCAGTGAGTCCTTGAACCTGTCCTGTGGCTATTTCCCCAGTTCTGAAATGCAAACCTGAAGTTGTCTTACTTAGCAACTGGCAGCATCCCCATGTTGTATTCCTGACCAGTGGAGTGCGAGATTTGAATGGGAGAATAGGAGAGAAGTGTATGTGTATATGGTAGGAGGGAGCACTGTAATGTGACCAAAGAGCCAGAGAAGAAGAAAACCTGAATAAGCCAGGGGGATGAAAGAAAGGCTTTGTTGGAAGGTGTTAGATGTTAGTGCAGACCATGGAATATGAAGGGGTCCAGAGGATGTCACCCCCAAATATGGTACCTTGGCCTGCTATTTTATCTTAATTTCTTTTTGCATAGTGTGGGGATTTGAGCCCAGGGCCTTACTCATGCTAAGCACATTCTCTACCACTGAGCTGCACTCCCTGCTCTAACTATTGCCAATCGTAGTTATTTGGAAAACAGCAGATGCTAGAGAAGGCTTTTCTCTAACGTTTCCTACTTACTTAAAGGCCACATCACCCAAAAGTAAACATAATTGCCTTCTATCTCCTCCTGACTATTTTATTCACCAAGGAAAATTAAACTTGTATCACAGAAGAAGAGACAAAAAGTCGAACACCACACTCAGCTCAGAGAAACATTTTCCCGGACCATTGTCTGTTGTTGAGGTTCAGGGAATGGGACCCTTAAAATAATAGCTTTTGTGTGTGTGTGTGTGTGTGTGTGTGTGTGTATGTTGAGCTTTTTTGGTGTTACTGAGGATCAAACCCAGGGCCTTACGTGTTAGAGAGACAAACACTCTACCATTGAGTTACATCACCAACCCACAGGTATACTGAGCTTCTGACCTAAAGGAAAACCTTCTATTCCTTCTTTCTACCTAAATATAGGAGAGACTCTCCCTGGAATCTCCTTAGAGCCATTAAGACCAGATACAAAAGGGAACACAGGGAACTGGAGCAGTGGCTCAGTAGTTGTGGCGCTTGCCTGGCATGTGCAAGGACTCTGGTTCAAATCCCAGCACCACATATGCAGCAAAGTGTTGAAGCAATCAAAACCAGATGAAAAACTAAATAAAAATTGGTTCTTTCTCTCTCACACTGTCCCTCTCTCTTTATTAAAAAAAAAAAAAAGGAACACAACCATCTTCCATCCCACCCTGAAGTCTTACTGTCCATCAAGGAAGCAAGACTGAGGGGTGGACACACACTGGACAGACTTCTCATTCAAGATGATATTTTTTTTTGCTTGTTTTCAGTTGAATTCCAAAGAGAATATTTTTGGGACCATTAATCACTCCCAACTTTCTCCCCTTCCCTAGAGAAAAAGTGATATATAAGCTTCTGATGATGCTGGACTAGTGGGTAATCACACTCATTATTTCCCCCTTTTGCATGTTAATAAATGTGTATTCTTTGGCTCCTTTAATCTTTGTCTATTTATTCCAGCAAAACTTCAGAGGGCAGAGGAGAATTTTGCCTTTGCCCTCACAGTGATTTTAAGCCTATTCATCTCCCCCGAAAATCATTACTCCTCTAAAATTGCATATAGCTTATATATCCTTCCCCTATGAAAAAGAAGTTTCTAGACCTCACTGGGTTATTTGCCCTCACTTTCCTGTGATGCCCTAGAAGTTTCTAGACCTCACTGGGTTATTGGCTCTCACTTTCCTGTGATGTCCTGTGTGTGTGTGTGTGATACATTTCTGTTCTTTTTCTTATTATCAATCTATTGTCAGTTCATTTCTTAAACTCAAATATCTAACCTAACAAAAGGGACAGAAAGCGTTCTTTTGCCCTTACAAGTGCTTCAAGATCTAGATTAAGTTGGTTCACACTTGGCACTTTAACTTGTGACTATTTGGTAGTTATTGCTGGCTTTGAATAAGAGTGCAGCATGAAGCAAAATTCTGGGCAGGTGGAGAAGGGGTGGAACAATAGACAGGAAGTCACGGAGGAATGACACAGGTCTTGATACTAAGCAGTCATAATGGGATGATTATGCAAATATACAAAACAAGGTCAGATATCATGAAGGCCCAAGAAAGGTGTGACCTGAAATCAGAGAAAAGAAGTCTCCTTTTAAAAAGTTCTACTAAAAGTCTGGAGAGAAGCAATGTCTATTCAATAAAAGGCTTCAACAGTCTGTTTCATCTCCAGATTTTTCAGTTTTGTGCAACTGCTATAATTTGGATCTTGAATGTCCCCTGAAGACACACATCTTGAAGGCTTGTGCCCCAGCCTGTGGCACTATTGGAAAGTGGTAGAATCTTCAGGAGGTGGGCCTAGTGGAAGGAAGTTAAGAAGTTAGGTTATTGAGACTGGAGAGATGGCTCAGTGGTGGAGTGCTTGCCTGACATGTGTGAGGACCTAAGTTCAAGCCCAGCACCACATACACAACTAAGTGGAGGAAAAACAAAAACCATATATAAAAAAATAAAATTAACCTTCTTTTTTTTAAAAAAAAAAGAAGAAGCTAGGTCATTGGATGCATGTCCTTGAATGAGCTATTGGGATCCTGGCCCCATTTCTTTTTTTATTTTGCTTCCCAATCACCATGAAATAAGTATCCTACTCAAATCAACCTTTCCTCCTCCTTCTCCTCCTTCTTTTTCTCCCTCTTCTTCCTCTTCCTCCGCTGCCGCCGCCGCTACTACTACTACTTCTTCTTCTTCTTCTTCTTCTTCTTCTTCTTCTTCTTCTTCTTCTTCTTCTTCTTCTTCTTCTTCTTCTTCTTCTTCTTCCTCCTCCTCCTCCTCCTCCCTCCTCTTCTTCTTCTCTCCCTCCTCCTTCTGCTTCTCTTCCTCCTCCTTCTCCTTCTCTTCCTTCTCTTCCTCCTCCTCCTCCTCCTCCATCCTTTTTTTTCTTCAGTACTAGAGATTGAATCCAAGGCCTTGCACATTGCTAGGCAAGCACTCTACCACTGAGCTACACCTGTAGTTCAAACCTTTCCTTCTTATAAGCTAATTATCTCAGATATTTTGTCACTGTGATAGAAAGCTGAAATTTGCATACATCTTAATTTAAACTAGGTATTAATTTAAGGCATTAATTTAAATTTATTTTCTTCACTCTTTTTTTTTAATTTTTTGGTAGTGGGGATTGAACTTAGGGTTGCTTTACCACTGAGCCATTTCCCAAGCCATTTTTATTTTTTAGTTTGAGACAGGGTCTCATTAAGTTGCTCAAACTTGTGATCCTCCTGCCTCATTCTCGTGAGTCGCTGGGATTGTAGGCAAGCACCACCACACCTGGCAGATGCAGCCAAATTGTAAGCACATAGGCTCCAATCCCAGTAACAACCTCTCCAGGTAGGCATTATTACTCTCATTTTACAGAGATGGAAAGTGTGTTGGGCTGAATTCCAGATCTCCAAAAGACACATTAAAGTTCTAAATCCTATAATTTATGAATGTCACCTTGTTTGAAAAAAAAAAAGTCTTTGCAGATTAATTGCAATTGAAGCGAAGTGTCTTGAGATGGTATCATCCTGGATTAGGGCAGGTGTTAAGTCTGTAATTAAATGTCTTTATAAAAGAAGAGAAGAAGGTCAGGGATGCAGCCAGTGGTGTAGTGCTTGCCTAGCATGCCATGTTCAAGGCCCTTAAGTCTAACTTCCAACTACCCAGCACTGGGGAAAAAAATAAAAAGAAGGTCATGAGAAGGAGGCAGAGATTGGGATATGCAAAACTAGGTATTCATAGAAGGGTCAAGGAAAAGTCCTCCTCTAGAGCTTTTGTGGGGAACCTGGCCCTAAGGACAGACACTTTGATTTGGACTTCTGTCCTCCATTAAGTTATTAAATTTGCAGAAACACAAAGCTGCCTGTACTGTCTCCTTTGTTCAGTGGATTTTGGCACGTTTATTCAGCATCTTAGTCATTTTAGTTTGAGGAAATAAAAGAGGGAAAGAGTTTTGCCTGGATGTTGCATTAAAGGAGCCAATATAATCTTTGAGGTTTTGTGTAAAATATATGAGATACTATACACATGTATATACATATGTACGTATATGATATATATATCATTACTTTCAACAGGGGCTGGATAGCTCTGGCAGTTGTGTTTGTACGCTGGCAGGTGATACAGATGATATAGATGTTTAATTTTGAGAAACCTAGTTCCTGCCACTTTTTGAATAACTTGATTTCCCTCCTTTCTCAGTAGCAGAGAGTGCGACACCTACCTGGCAGAAGGCTCAGAGGACTTTTACATTCTTTGCAGAGAGGCTTATTCCCTGGCTCAGCACTTTCTGCACACCCTCCAGGGGCAGTATTTTCCTACAATATTTGTCATTATCACTGTCTCAATTCAATTTGCTAGCCCTCACAGTTTTCCCACCTCGACACAACATCCTAATGTTACCTGTAAGAGATTTTGACCGATTAAGAGAATGTGATTCAGTGGTAATCTCGACCCTGGGCAGCTTGATTTTCTTACGGACTATGGTGGCGTTCAATATCCCTTCTCACGCTCATTCTTGAAACCAGTTGAACTGTAGTGCAATAAATACACGTAGGAGGCTTTGCTTTTCACTGCTCTAATAAGCGCTAGCACTAGGGCAGTGCGGAGACCAAACCACCAGGGGGCTCGTGTCAGTCGGCTCCTGCCTGGCATTTTTTTCCTGCAGCGTTTGTGCGCTGAGTGTTGCTGGCTGGGAAAGAAGGTGGGGTTGGAATCTCGCCCCAGGGAAGGGAGTAAGTTATTCAGCTGCGGGGTTTCTGTACCTGGGAGCAGGCAGCCAAATAGATTTAGGAGATTCTTGGAGAAAGCTTTCTTCTCTTCGGATAAACAAGGTTTAGCCCCTCAGCTCCATAGGTGCGGGGCACGTAAGAGGAGGTGAAGTGGCAAACCCAGAAGGGGTGTGTGTGGCTGCTCCAAAGTACTCTCCTTGAAAACCTTCCCACGAGGTCGTTTTACAGGCACCCAGACGAGACCTTTGCAAGCGTTCGGGATACAGCTGTAGTTCTTTCTGTTTTGCAGATAGAAACTCTCCTCCAGAAAGGACCTTTGCTGGGAGCGCTGGGGGAGGCGGGGCGCGGGAGATGAGGGAGGCGGCCCGGGAGGCTGCGGCACTAGGAGCCAGATCCTGCCCGGGAGCTCCCTGTTGGGTGGCGGAGGAGGTGGGGCAAGGGCATCGCGCAGAAATAGGGCGCCGGACGCTCGAGCGTAACTAGTTTCCAGCTCAGCTGTGAGTTGAGGTGTGGGGCGCCCTCAGGGATCCTCGCTCTGGGAGGGCCTCGGTGAGTCACCGCTGAGTTGTCGCAATCGCAACATAGAGGAAACCAGGCACGGGGTGGGGCGCGTTCCTGGCTGCGCTTTTGCGCTCTGACCGCACCGCGGTGTCCCCTGCCTGCTCCCAGTTCTGGTCTTCTTGCGCGTACTACCCAGGTCTGAACTTGCTACGGTGGCTTCAGGCTTCGCCCCGGCCTCTAGCGGAGAATTAACCCATTGGGGCGAGGAGGAACCCGAGGAGGGAGGAGGGAAATTACCGACGTTCTCAAAGTTTTTTCCATTCTTTCTTTGTCCCGCAGAGGTGAGTGGCAGGAGGCGGCGGCGGCTCTGACACCCCGGAGCCAGGCTCGGGGTTCCGCGCACTGCTCCCGGAGCTCCGGCGCGACTGCCGGGGGACAGGGACAGCTGTCGCGCCCGGATCTCCTCTGCAGACCTCTTCCTCCGAGTGGGTGCGCTGAGCCATGGAGGGCGCAGAACTGGCCGGGAAGATCCTGTCCACCTGGCTGATGCTGGTACTGGGCCTCATCCTGCTGCCTTCGGCCTTCGGAGTGTCTCTGGGCATCTCTGAAATCTACATGAAGATCCTGGTGAAAACTTTAGAGGTGAGTGCCAGGAAGGATGCGGCGGCCTCAGGGCTCTGAAGACTCCAGGGAGGAACCTGGGATGTGGGGGCTGAGCTTAGAGCATCGAGAGCCAAGTTAACTCAGAGTCCAGTCCCCAAGATCAGTGTTCGGGAAGTGTGTATATTGTTTCGGGTCCGCGGCAGCTCGGAGAACAGCATCTTTGCCTCTGCAGCAGAACTGGAGGAATCCTGGCTGAGATCACTGGACCACATTTATTTCCCTTTGGTTGAAGGTGGAACCACTCTATCCCAGTTCCAGCAACTTTTATTTTACAGATTAGAATAACCGTGGGACAGGCTTTTGTATCAGCGAATTTGTTTATGTCCATTATTCCCCGTGGCTGTCGCTTCACTCTCAGTTTTTACAGCCCAGGTTTCAGAGGTCCTTTGGTACACTAATATATCTTGTCCAGAAAGGCATCCTTGTGTCCAAGATAAGAAAGCAATTGCTGGATGGCAGAAAGAAATCTGGTTTTATTTCAGTGGAGTCATGGAAATTTTATCTAACCAATAGCACTTGAAATGCCATTGCAAAGGTCTATTTGAGCTCAGCTCTGCCTACTTAAGGTTTTGTTTCCAAATTATGCAGAGAAAGGTGTTAGATGCAAGCCAGTCCTGTAGGGAACAACTGCCCTTTACCCTTATTCAGAGCTTTATTGAGTTTCAAAGGGTCTCATCAGGTGGGTGGATGTGGGGGGCAAGTATACCCCCTTTTATAGATAAGGGAACTGACTCAGCTCAGTGGTTTGTTTGCACTAGGTGTTGGAAACAAGTCTTACCTGAGGAGGGGCCCTGAAAGCTGTTCAGGTTTGCTTAGATTTAATACCAAAATCCTGGGTTTTTTTTTCTGTTGTTGTTTTGTTTTGTTGCTTTTAAAAATGCTTTTGCAGTACATTGTATTGAACCCAGGACCTCAACATGCTAAGTAAGAACTCTACTGCTAAGCTACATCCCTAGTCTCCCAGCTTTGTTTTACTCATCTATAAAATAGGAGTAACAATAACAGCTATTTCAGTAGTCATTTTAATGAGTTAAAATATGTCAATCTTTATTTCTCTAGCTTCTACATTACCTTCTAATATGGGTTTTTCTGCCTTTGTTTTCTATCCACACATAGGACTTGGCCTTCTTTACTCTTCTTCCTTAAAAAGGATATGGCTCTGAGACATACTGCAAACCATGGGGCAGTGGTTTATACCTGTTAGTATTCTGTTGGACTCCAGGTCTTAGCTGAACTTTCTCTTTGTGGCTATTTCATTGCAGAGTCCTTAAAGTTGATTCTTCATCCCAGACCTCATGGTTTTATTTTTATTTATTTAGCGGTACTGGGGCTTGAACCCAGGGGCTCTCTACCATTGAGCCATACCCCCAGATCTTTTTATTTTTTATTTTTGAGACAGGGCCTCACTAAATTGCCCAGGCTGGCCTCAAACTTCAGATCCTCAAGCCTCAGTCTTGGGATTTGGTGTGATTATAGGTGTGGGCCACTGCTCTTGGCAGTCCTCATGGTTTTAAAGTTCTGCTATTTCTACTTGGGAGATATTTCTCAGTAATGTAATGACTTCCCTTATTGCCATTCCATTCTGAGTGTGGGTTCACTATGCAGTGATTTTCTTGGCTGCTTCTTTTATTATTATTATTTATTTATTAAGGAGTCGAGTTGTTGTACAATCATAAATGTGTGAAAGTAACAAGATATGCATGTAATCCTAAACCATAGTTACCCCCACATTGCCCATACCCCATTCTCTTGATTCTTCTATATTATGCCCCTATAGCAAATATAAATGTCTATATATATGTATAAGATTGTGAATTTTCCAGAATTAAATGATTGCATAAATATTATTTGACTTCTCAGGGGGGTAAAGATTATGCTGCATTGTTGATTGTCTTCCCAGATCCCTCCCTATCTTCCTCTCCTCCCCCACTACTTGTCTGTGTTTCCCCTAGATTATGTGTTGCTATGCCCTTGGTGAGTCCAATACATGAGTTTGACTACCTAATCCTGGGTTAGATCTAGCCTTCATATATGAGGAAAACATTTGACCCTTGAATCTCTGGGTTTGGCAAACTTCACTCAGCATGATTTATTTCTTCCATGCTGGCTGCTTAGGTTAGACCTTCTTCAGAACGCTTTTTCCATAGTGGATGCCCCTCTTTGGCTGATATTCCCTCATCCTCAGAACTCTGAAATGGTTGAACTTTTCTTCTACACCAATGCCATTTGGGACTTATGCCCCAAGTGACATTAAGTTAACTAAGTAACGATTAATCACACATATTGGCTTCCAGTTGCTCACTCCTATCTATCTTGACTTTGTGTTTTAGGGACTGCTGAAGAGGTATCTAGGGGAGAGGCCAGCTAGGTGTTCTCAGCTGGGCAAATTACTATTTTTTTTGGCATCAGGGATTGAATCTGGGGGTGCTTAACCACTGAGCCATGTCCCAAGCCCTTTCTATTTTTTATTTTGAGACAGGGTTTCTAAGTTTCTTAGGGCCTCACTAAATTGCTGAGGTTGGCTTTGAACTCATGATCCTCCTGCCTCAGCCTCAGGAAGGGCTGGGATTATAGGCGTATGCCACCATGCCTGACTCAGCATATCACTATCTTGATGGAATTATCTCCAACCCAGGGTCTGACCTTCAATTTGACCTTCAGTTTGATGAGGCTCTGAGTTTTGATTTTTGTCCCTCTGGAGTTGAAGAGACTTTCAGATATGAACTTCTTGTCAACCAAGGAGTTTAGATTTCTCCGTAATGCCAATTTTCTAGTTCTAATGTGAGGTGTAATTTGGAAACCACGTAGGTGACAGCATAAGGAACAACCTTTGTTACTAAGACTAAGCATTAGGTCAGAGGGATGCTTGGAATTTGAACTGATCTACTGGACATGCTGTCTGAAAGAAACTCCAGCGTCTGGGAGCAGTAGGGCTCATTAGGGAAGAGAGTTGTGATTCCATAGTGATTTTTGCTTCAGGTGTGGGAGAGGGAGATGGCAACCTAGGGTATTCTGGTCTTCCCCGAGAACACTGTTAGATGTTTCAGAGACATTTCTGTTCGGCTTTTCCCCTCTATAGGGATCATTCCCTTAAACATTGTGCCGGTCGTTTAGTATTAGAACATTGTTGAGTCCTGGACAATACCCTGCCATTTTGTAGATTACACTCAAGACCCAGCTCTTCTGTTACTCACTATTGCTTAGTAAGTTCTCAATTAATTTGGTCTTTTTCTCCTCTTTATTTTCCGGTCCCAAGAATATTCTTGGGGCTTTTAAATCAGAACTGGATAGTATCAGAATTGGATAGTTCTCAAATTTTATTGGTTATAAATTACATATTATTGAAAAAATTCATTTAGCTTTGTCCATTAATTCTAGAAATTTAAGTATCAATGTGTGGGTTTTTTTTTATGACCATAAACTGAAATTCTGGAGGTTGAATTGCATGTACAGAACCTTTTGAACTGCTGACTGTGATAGTTTTTACTTATCAAGGAGTCCACTGAGCTATATGGTTCTTCTCTGACCCCTTCTTAGCTTACCAGTTCATTAATTATCATTTATTGAGCACCTACTGCGTGCCTTCTTCTGCATTGCTGGGAGTCTCTCTCTATATGTGTATATCAAGTCCCTGATAAGACAGACTGCTTGAGGGGCTCAGCGGTTACTGTGCTTAACATGTGCCAGTACTTGGGTCTGAACCTCAGCACCACGTACACAATAAAGTGTCAGAGCAACAAAGGCCACATGAAAAACTAAATAAAAATTGATTCTTTCATGGTCCCTCTTTCTTAAAAAAAAAAAAAAGACAGACTGCTTAAGGATGATGTTTGAATGCTTGACCTAGAATGAATTTAGTGAGTCTCTAAGCCACTGATTTCCAAGGGGTAAAGAATAATTTGTTAGTTCATATATTTATGTCAATATGATAACTTTATATTGGGGGGAATTGTTTTAGGAATAAAAACTATGAAAAGTAAAAGTTTTGTCTGAGGTGATGTGTAGAGGGCAATCCATGCGGATGGTGGGTGTTTGTGTCAGGGTCTCTGGGAGGTTGTTGTGAGGTTGTTGCACTCATGCAGCAGGAGCATGGATTAAACATTGAAAGGTGCTGCTCTCACCATGAAAGTGAGTTGTAAGGTTAATGATTGGGGTGTCAGTGGGGATGGATTGCTACTCATTGGATTAAGGTTTATTTTTAGAGAGAAACAAAGATTGGAAAGAGGATATAGAATGGATAGACAGGGGATAGCATGTAAGATGTAAACCATCTGATCTAATCACACATAGGCAAAGGGCATACAATAAGTGTTGATTTTCCTTCATGTGTGTGTGTTGCGGGGGATTGAAGCCAGGGCCTTATGCATGCTAGAGAAGCACTCTAGCATGAGCTACTTTTTCAGCATTTTTTTATTTTGTTTTGAGATAGGGTCCTGCTAAGTTGCCCATGCTGGTCTTGAACTCGAAATCCTCCTGCCTCAGCCTCCCAAGAGGCTGGGATTCCACTTTTGAGGAATAAGATGGAAGGAAACATGAACAGGCTGCTGGAATTTTCTGACTTTCTCACCTGAGTCAGGTCACTCAACATCTCAAGCTTACTTTCTACAAGTGTTTAGATATGAATATGCCTCATTGGATTATTCTACAGATTGAGAGTAAATTAAATCATTTGTAGATGGTGAACAAACATTTAATGGTCTTTGAATTGGGACACTTTGATACTGTTTAAATTGATATAAAATTAATTAACTATTTACTCCTATGAAACTAAGATTTAACCTATTTTGTGATCTTTAATGGGTCAACACCTACTCAGAGCAGATTCTTCCTGTTTTTTTTTTTTTTTTTGGATATTATTCCCTTTATTCTCTCCTCCATCTACCAGTTCTCCATTAAAAAAATTTTTTTTAATGTGAAGTTGTAGATGGACATAGTACCTTTATTTTTATTTGATGCTGAGGATTGAACCCAGTGCCTCACACATGGTTGGCAAGTGTGTTATCACTGAGCTGCATCCACAGTCCTCTCCATCTGTTTTGAAGACATGTTAGGTCAGGCACAGCGGCACATATCTGTTGTCCCAGTGATTCTGGAGGTTGAAGCAGGAGGATCACAGTTGGAGGCCAGCCTCAGAAACAGTGAGACCCTGCCTCAAACCGAAAAGTAAAAAGGGCTGGGGGTGTAGCTCAGTGCAGTGATAAAGTCTAGCAGA
Source organism: Aplodontia rufa (assembly GCA_004027875.1). Classification (NCBI taxonomy): domain Eukaryota; kingdom Metazoa; phylum Chordata; class Mammalia; order Rodentia; family Aplodontiidae; genus Aplodontia; species Aplodontia rufa. The sequence continues at coordinate 102,503 of PVKS010000139.1, forward strand.
AAAAAAAAAAAAAAGAAAAAATGAAAGGCATGTCAATAATTCTCAGATGGTTATTGACATCTGTATAATAGATATTATCTCTGATGTTGAAAACTTGATAAATGAGCTAGAAGACCCTGGATGTTTGTAGTAGAAAATAAAAGTAAAGTTAGCAAAGCATTGTGCTCTTTTCATTCATCTTAATTCCACAACTCTATTGTTGCTCCCATGGATAGATCTGAAGGTGGGGATTCAGAAAGGAAATTTGTCTGGGCAGCAACAAACAGCTGAGAGTGGTAGAACTGGGATTTTAATTTGGCGCCTGCGTTCTTAGTCTGTCAAGATGATAGCCTCTGCCAAGAAACTTTCATTTGGCTACAGATGGCAGCCAGCTGTCATTTGAGTAAACCTCATAATTTGAAATTTTAAACATTTTTATGCACTTTTCTATTCCTTTTCCCTGACTCAATACTTAAATGTCTTTATAGTATAGAAATGGGAAGTTGTGGGCTGGAGCGGTGGCTCAGCAGTTACAGCGCTTGCCTGGCATGAGCAAGTACTCGAGTTCAAACCCCAGCACCACGTACACAATGAAGTTTCAGAGCAACAAAGCCATGTGAAAAAAACTAAATAAAAATTGATTCTGTCTCTTTTTTTCACTGTCCCCTCCTTCTTTAAAAAAAAAAAAAGAAAGAAATTAGAAGTTGGATTGTCTAGGTGACAGTATCACATTTTGCAAGCTTTTTTTTTTCTTTAGAGAGGGGGGAGAGAGAGAGAGAGAGAGAGAGAGAGAGAGAAAGAAAGAAGCAATCTTTATTTTTAGTTTTTCATGTGACTTTCATTCCTCGGGCACTTGGCTGTGTATGTGGTGCTGGGGTTTGAACTCACGGACTCACACATGCCAGGCAAGCGCTGTAACCGCTGAGCCACTGCTCAGTCCCACATTTTGCAAGCTTTTGGCTTCAGCTTCAAAATCAGACTTGAAGTCAGTTCTTGGTGAGTTTCAGATTTGCTACCTTTTCTCTCTTAGAAGGTGTGGAAATCAAGCGGAGAGAAAACCTGATTGATAAGTGTCTTAGCTCTCATGGAGACTGAGATGGGGAGCAGCAAAGGGAGTCCACATCACACCCTCCGGACCGTCTTGCTCACAGAGCTGCCTCCTCTTGGAGTCAGGAGGTGAATGGATTCTGAGGTCCTCTGGAAGAGATTTAGAATCTCTAGTAGAAATATTCTGCCTTTGTATTTGGGCTTACCCAATTGGTGAAAAAAAAATAGCTATCTATAGGGAGACACACTGATGATCTGGGAAAAAAACTAGTTATCTTCAGTACCTAAATAAAGTGTGGGTTGTGGGGAGGAAGAGGAAGTCCTTGTTGTGGCCTACTATGTGGTGGGCATCAGATGATAGATTTACTCCTTTAATCTTCACAACCACCGGTATTTGTCCCTGTTTTAGCAATGATGAAATGAATACCCCAAGAGGTTAAAGGCTCTTGTCTGGGATGGTTGCAGCCAGGAAAGGGCAGGACTGAAATTCCAGTTTATATCTGACTGGCTGCAACGCACAGTCAGGTTTCTTCTTTCACTGGAGAATAAACCTATAGAAAAAAAATGGTTTTCTCCCACACATTCTCTTTGGCATTCAATGGCTGCTTCTCTAATATGAATGTGTGTGGGGTACTGGGGACTGAATCCAGGCGTGCTGTACCACTGAGCTACAACCACAGAGTCCTTTTCACTTTATTTTGAGACAAGGTCTTGCTAAATTGCCAGGGCTGGCCTTGAACTTGTGATTCTCCTTGCCTTGGCCTTCTGAGTAGCTGGGATTGTAGGAGGCAGGCCTAACATTTGTTTATATTGAGTATGGTTATTGCCCTAGAAGGGCAGACCTTTTGGAGCTACCATTTCAGCAGATGGCAGGCATTCCGAAACTCTTGCTCTTTGTTGAGGAATGTGATTATATAGTCTGCTAGGGCTCACATAACCAAATACCATAGGCTGTGTGGCTTAAACAGCAGAAATGTGTTTTCTCGTAGTTCTGGAGACAGCAAGTCCAAGCTCCAGGTGTTGGCAGGTTGGTTTCGTTCTGTGGCCTCTCCTGGGCTTTCAGGGGTTCACCGTCTCACAGTGTCCTCACTTGCTCTTTCTTTTGTGCACCCAGGTCCTTGGGATTTCTTTGGGTGTCCAGTTTCTTCTTATGACATCAGTCAGGTGGGATTATGGTCCACTCTAAGGGCTCCATTTTAACTTAATCATCTCTTTAAAGACCCTATCTCCAAATGTAGTCACATTCTGAAGTATGGGATTTAGAGCTTCAACCCATGAATCTGGGGCCCTTAACTACTACGAAATGGCATTATTTTTCATCATATAAGTATGGGATAATTGTTCCAGGCTAAAGTCACTACATTTATATAAAATATAAAATCATCTGCCATAACTAAAAAGTGAGCTTAATAATGATGGATTGTAAAAAAGATTATAAAAACAATATTTTATTTTATCATATCTTTGCTTTATTTACCAATGATAATGGCTGCCAAAACTTTGAGAAACCATGGAAATTAACCTTTATCTCAGTTGGGAAAAGATGGGAGTTTAGCTCAGGGGTTGTGGTGCTTGCCTGACATGCGCGAGGACATGGATTCGAGCCCCAGTACCACGTACACGTTGAAGTGTCACAGCAATGAAAGCCACATGAAAACTAAATGAAATCGATTCTCTCTTTCTCTCTGTCCCTTTCTCTCTTAAAAAAAAAAAAAGGAGTCCAGAGTTTGAGCAAGAATCTAAAAGGATGTAGCCAGACTAGGTCTTACTGTCATTCGTGACTTTCCACTTGAAGCCCTGAAGGTCAGGCTCTATTTATAGGTGTTTCCTGAGTGTGCTGGCATGTGCCTTCTTGGCTGTTGGAGTTGTTCAGGGATCCTGATGGGGTCGGTCACGCTAAACTCCTTGACCTTTGTGCCTAGGCGATTTATTCTGCCAGTTATTTTCTTGTTTATTTGGGGGGAAAAAAACCCTTTCAATTTCTCTGCTTCACAAACCCTTCTGAGCCTAGTAATAATGAGGTTTCTGCCTTGACATATTAATCAATCTTTTTGCCCCTTAATGAGTGCTTATGTCCAATTATAATTGTTACATTGCTTTTTACCTCTTATTTCCCCCCTCCTTTCAAATCAATTTAGATATTGTTAGAGTCTGAATTGTAATCCAGGTGTCATATTTAATTTGCTTTTATTTTATTTTATTTATTTATTTATTTTTTTGGTGTTCTGGGAACTGAACTCAGGGCCCTTATTCATGGTAGACAAGTGCTCTACCACTGAACTATACCACCAGCCAGCCCCTAGTTGCCTTTATTTATTTATGGTACTGGGAATTGAACCCAGAGGGGCTTTACCATTGAGCCACATCCCTAGCCCTTTTTAACTTTATTTTGAGACAGGTTCTAAATTGCTTAGGGCCTTACTAAATTGTTGAGGCTGGCCTCAAACTTGTGATCCTCCTGCCTTAGTCTCCTGAGTTACTGGGATTATAGGCTTGTGCCACAGTGCCTGGCTAATTAACTATCTTTAAACTAAAAAATAGTATTTGGGGATTCTCTAGAACGCTGAGTTGAAAAAGTTCCCTTGTGCTTTTTAAACTATGATGTTAAAATGGTAAATAATTTTAGAAAGGCATAAGAAATGTATAGAGAAGAAATTTTACAAATCACAACTTGGTATTTTCTGTATATTCCTAGGTACATTCAAAGCAAAGTGAGAGTTATTTCTCTAGTTCTTAAATTCTAAGCCTGTAGATCTTCATAATCGTAACATAATATTTTTCCTACCTATCAGGTAGACAGATTTTTTTTTGTGTGTGTGATTTCACTCAGTCTTTGCAGCTTTCCAATCTGTGCTGCTGCTTTTTGCAAGCGTTCCTTTCTTTCTTTCTTTGTACTGGGATTGAACCCAGGGGTGTTCTACTACTGCGCTACATCCCCGGTCCTTTTCATTTTGAGACAGTGTCTTGCTGAGTAGCAAAGTCTGTCCTTGAACCCATCTATGATCCTCCTGTCTCAGCCTCCTGAATTACTGAGATTACAGAAGTGCATCTCTAAGCCTGGCTCTGCAAGCTTATTTTTTAGTCTTCTTTGAGCATGTATTATACCTGAGTGCCTGGTTTGTTATAAAAAGTATACTTTGTGCCCTGTGGAAGATGTCATTTAATCTGGACAGCAACCTTGTGGGATGGGAATGATCATCCTCATTTTATAGTAAGGATTCTGAGGACTAGAAAGAAGGTTTGAGTATTTTACATTGTGTCCGAGGAAGAATTTACATGAATACTTCTTGTCTTTGAACAGTGGGCCACGTTACGTATTGAAAAAGGAGCCCAGAACGAGTCAGCTCTTAAAAATTCAGCTTCTGTCGGTAAGTCTGTCTTTTCATTATGATCATTAAAATATTAAAATTGGGTAGGTTTATATTGACCCAAATGGAACTTGAAGTGTGCGGAGAGCAGTGCCTTCTACAGGTGTTGGATCACCTGTAATTCTGTCCTTCTTGCAAAACAACAGCTGCCTGAGTTTTGATTGGCTTTTTTATCATGAAGGTGATGACATGCATTTGTTCTTCTGTGAGTTTTTACGGGTATTGTTTTAGTTTCTAAGGGCATGCATCTGAAGATGTCTGTCCATGCTTTTCAAGATGCAGTCAAGGGGCTGGAGCGGTGGCTCAGCGGTTACGGCGCTTGCCTGGCAAGCGCAGGTGCACAGGTTCAGGCCCCAGCACCCATGTATGCAGCTAAGTGTTGAAGCAGCAAAGGCCATGTGGGGAACTCGATGAGAATTGATTCTGTCTCTGTCTCTGTCTCTCTCTCACTGTCCTTCTCCCTTTAAAAAAATAAAAAAATTTAAAAAATGAAGATGCAGTCAAAGGTGGGGCCATATTAGTTAGCTTTTCATCACTGTAACGAAATACACGAGGCAGGCTACTGATGGAAAAAAGATTCTTTAACTCATAGTTCTGGAGGCTCAAGGGCATGATATATATGGGAAGATCACCTGGGCTCTTTTGAGGAACTTGTGGTAGTTGGTGGAGATTGTGTGGGTGGGAGGAAGTGGGGAGAGTGACTCAGGGGTCAGCCTTGAGCTTTTATAACAACTCATACTTGTAAGAAGTACCATGGGGGCAGGGCACTGTGGTGCATACCTCTAATCCTAGAGACTGGGGAGGCTGAAGCAGGAGGATTGCAAGTTTGTGGCCAGCCTCAATAATTTGTTGAGAAAAAAAATACCATGGAGTTGCTGGAGAATTACTTTAATTTTTTCTTCTGGGGACAGCACCTTCCTTCAATTGAGGTACCTTAGCACTGGACCCTGAGGACAAAACCTCCAATACATAAAACTTTGGGGAATACATTTAAACCATATCCAAGCCATATCAGGACTAATCAAAGTACCCGGGAGTTAATATCTGTAGCCCAGGGGTTTTTAACACTTTTTCTAAATTCTAACTTGGGGTTCTCAATGCTTTATTGCTGAAGACTGATTGGAGATAGAGTACATGAAATAAATAACTCTCAGCTGGGGGTATAGCTCAGCGGTAGAGTGTGTGCTTTGGATGTGCAAGGCCCTGGATTCATTCCACAGTACCAAAAAGCCCCCGACAACAGCTGATCTTCCAGTGGGAGAAGCTTATTGTCCCTTCCTTCTGGAGAGAGCTATTGCATAGTGATAAAGGCTCAAAAAAGAAGAAAGATAAAGAAACGAGTTAGTCAGGCGCGGTGGTGCACACCCGTTACCCCAGTGACTTGTGAGGCTGAAGGCAGGAGGATCACAACTTCAAAGGCAGCCTCAGCAACATTTCGAGGCCCTGAGAAACTTGGCGATACCCTGTCTCAAAATAAAAACTAAAAAGGGCTGGGGATGTGGCTCAGTGGTTAAGTACTGCTGGGTTCAATCCCTGGTACTGGAAAAAAAATAAGAAAAAAGAAATGTGGGGCTGGAGCAGTAGTTCGGCGGTTACGGCGCTTGCCCAGCATGCCTGAGTACACGGGTTCAAACCCCAGCACCCGCATACACAACTAAGTGTCAGAACAACGAATGCCATGTGAAAAACTCAATAAAAATTGATTCTCTTTCTCTCTCTCACTGTCCTTCTCTTAAAAAAAAAGGAAAAAGAAACGTGTTTAATTGTCTTTAGCATAATGTTTCCTAAACTTTTTTTTGGATGTGATATTCTTTTCCCCATGCTACACCTGCTGGCTTCTGGAAGAAGTTAGCTAACAAATCAACTGACCAATCAGTTCGTCTTTGTCTTTGTCCAGAGAAATCCTTTCTCTTGGGGTAAGAATAAAAATCCTTAAAGACACTGGGCTCATTGTGTTACTGACACACGGGCAGGGATTCCCAGGGGGTCCCAGGTACAGGTTCTTGGTGTCCTGAGCAAAGAATTGAGCGAGACACAAAAAGTAGGCAGGCAAGGCAGAAGCTTACTGAAGGCGAGGGAAACACTCTGGGAGAGCGGAGCTGCTGAGCTGGGAAGCGGTTCAACACCCTGTCTATCCACTGGGCCTGCTTTCATCGGGCTGTGCTAGCTCTCCCTCTCCCTCCCCAGGGTGGAGCTGAGATTGACTGACACCTTGATTGACAGCTGGACCGGACACACTTGGATCTCTACTGCCTCTGTGTGTCTTTTTCTCCTGGATAATGCACAGAGGGGGAGGAAACTACAATGCTAATGATATGTTAACTAGCAACAAGTGTGGTACCTCTGGCAACTGTGCATGCCCCAGGTTCCCCACTTTCCCGTCATGGTCTTGAATTCCTCCTGTGGTTATCTAGCTTCCTCCCTTTAACCGCAAGATGGCCCAGTTTCCCCTCACAGGAAGGGGCTGCAGGGGGAGCTTTGTGAGGACCCTGAGTTGAGAGTAAGGGGTGGTCCCCTCCCCTTGTCCTGTCTCCTAACAATAGGGGAGAATTCTATAGGAGTGATGGCTAAGCCTTAAGGAAGAAATAAATCCCTAGATTTAATTATAAAACTAAGGCATTAAGTGTTTTCAAAATTGATGTAGAAAATTTTGTGGCTTACTGATTTAGGGTTGAAAATGGTCATGCTTTCACACTTTTCACCAGAAGGAATTTATTTTCTGGAGGCTTTCTGAAAGAAATTGTAGAAACTGATGTGACTTTTGGGAATACCAAAGTGTTTGACTGAAAACATTTTCTCATTTTTGTATAATTACTATATTCAAATGACTGAAGCAATTAGTAGAGCTTTATGGCATATGCTCAAACTCCAAAGTACTATTACTACCTGTAATGATTTTCCAACCTGGTTCTTTTTGATGATATGTGATCCTTCTTTTGTTGCTAGATATCTTCCCTCAGATGTAGCAAGTCTACTAATTTATTTCTCTGGGAACTTTTAAAAGTGTGTGTCCTTATAATTAATGAGAGAACAGACAGTTCTGGTGGCAAATGCTTGTTATCTCAGTGATTTGGGAGGCTGAATCAGGAGGATTGTAAATTTGAGGCCAGACCCAGCAACTTAGGCCCTCAGCAATTTTGCAAGACCCTGTCTCAAAATAAAGAGTAAAAAGGACTGGGGATGTAGCTGAGCCCCTTATGTTCATTTCCAAGTACTGGGGAAAAAAAATGTTTAAGGAGAGAATAAGCTTTGTTGCTGGTTTTCAGTTGTATTAGGTGACTTTGGGCTGTCATCAATCTTGAGAAATTCTATGGTCCTATAGATTGGGTAGGTTGCGGCACATGACTTAGGCCATGAATTTAAAAGAGCACATGGTGTTTCAATTTAATAGTTTAAAAGGATTTAAAAAAATCACCAGGTAGGGGTGTCTAATAGCACAGGTTTAGTTTTTGGTTTTGGTTTTGATAATGAGCATTAAACCCAGGGCTCTTTACCACTATGTTACATCCCCAGACCTTTTTAATTTTTCATTTTGTGATATGGTTTCACTGAGTTGCTGAGGAGGACCTTGAACTTAAAATCCTCCTGTCTTAGCTTCTCAAGTAGCTGGAATTACAGATGTGTGCCACTAGGCCTGGCATTTTTTTTTTCAAGGCCATGTGTAAGTGAGGACTTCATGAGTATTTTCATCTACTGTGCTATTATTATTGTCTTGTATCTGCCTTTTCTATTTTTGGCCTTTGTGTTTTCTATGGCACCTCCAGGAGAGAGAGAGAAGTGAACAGGAAGAGAAAATATAAATTATAATGGTTTAGAGTAAGGCCAAAGCCTACAAAATTTGCCATATTTCATTCAGAGTAGCTGCTCTTCTTTTGGGCTTTTAAAATTGGGAATTAATTCCCAGTTATTGAACATCTGTGATGAGTAAGGTTGTCACAGGATCCAAAGATGATTACGGTGTGATCCCTGTGGGGACACAGGCATGTGACGTGCCCCTGTGATAAATGCTGAAATAGGTCCAAGAGCAAAGGACAATGAGATCTAATTCAGGCTCCGATCCATGCTGTTTATCTCAGTTAATCCCACAGCTGTGCATACCATGCACCTCTGTTCCCATGCTGACTCCTTGCTTGCGTAGCCAGGGCTTAACAGGGTGTGTGCTCTGTTGATAGCCTGGTGTTTGGAGTCATCGGAACAGTAGTGTCACAATCCTAGACAGACCGATAGAGGGTGATGAAACACACTGAACATTTGTGTGCGTGGCTGGTGCAATCTTCTGTCTTGGGAGCATCATGTCTCTGTATCTCAGCCAATGACAGCGCAAGGCAGTGTTAAGCCAGTCAGTTTAGGCAAGGGTCACAGACACACCAGGGGACCAAAAAGCTTCAGGGTGCAATTTTGAGATATCGTTGTATGACAGTCCCTATAATGGATTTGGGCAAGCTGAGAGGCGGAGATTACCTAGACATGGAAAATAGTTATTTTTATTTTCTACATACCCCTAAAGCATTCTGTTGTTCTTTTATTTAGCGAAGCACATATTTTGAAACACATGTCAAGTTTCCCTCCGAAGGTAAGTCCCTCTTGCACTGCATTTCTTTTGTGCTAATGTGAAGCCGGGCTTGGTGGCACACACCTGTATTGTACCCTAGTTCTTGTTCCCTGAGTCCAGATGTGCAAGAGGGCGACATAGAAGGCTCAGACAAGAAAACAGAATGCTGGTGGTGACTTGGCTCCTTTTCTCAACTGCTTTCACCACTCCAGCTGTAGGACAAATCTGTCTCTTTGGACCTGGGGCAGGGTCCCACCAAGAGATTGCTGCAACTTTTATTTTAGTCTGTTGGAAATGATGCAAGAGAGCATTTGACTTTTTTTTTTTTTTTTTTTTTTTTTTTTTTGGGTACCAGGAATTGAACCCAGGGGCACTTAACCACTAAGCCACGTCCCAAACCTTTTTAAGTTGCTTAGGGCCTCCCTAAGTTGCTAAGGCTGACTTTGAATTTGCTATCCTCCTGCCTTGGTCTCTAGGATTACAGGCGTGTGCCAACACACCCAGCAAGACCATTTGATTTTTAAGAGCTGCCAGCCTCACTCTTTGGGTACCCAACTGATTCCCAGGATAGTGTTAAACTTGAATCAGTAATTTGATTCTGATTATAATTAGTATAATGAATTGTAAAATTTTAGTTAACTGAAATTACTCAAGAGCAATTCCATCATAGTTGCATTATGATATCAGGACATTTGAATGATGATCAACCAAGTCATGAGGCATGAACAGAGGCCTGCATTTGACCCGAGAGTGAGTCATAAGAGTGCAAATACTGCACATGGGCTGTCATGCTGGCCTTGCTGGACACTGTTGGCAAGGGGCGGGGCATGCGGCCTCCACAAGCCTCCTCCAGCTGGCACTGCATGTGTGGAGTTGTGGTCCTGTGGCCTGCTGTAAACTTGGCCCCTGTGCTAAACTTCTCTTCTGCCTTGTACCTCATGCCCCCAGCACCTCCCCTTTGCTCATCCAAACACTCAGAACGAAATGCTGAGGTGAAACTTTTATTGTTAAATCCAAATTCAGTGTTCTCTAACATTTCTTTCTAGTTTTACTTTTCGAATTCTCTCTGTGAGACTTTTTTTTTTAAAGGGAGAATTTTATTTAGTTTTTTTCATCTGGAGTTTGTTTTTCTGACACTTAATTTTACATGTGCTGCTGGGGTTAGAACCAGGATCCTCACGCATGCCAGGCAAGTGCTGCAACTGCTGAGCCGCTGCTCCAGCCCTTCTGTGAAGCATTCGACTAACTGTCCTGAATACATTGGTTTCAACAGCATTAATATAATCTTTCAGATGCACAGAAAATGTGTAACATTTTGGTAATAAAAATTTGAGGGAGGGATTGGAGTGGTGGCTCAGCAGTTATGGTGCTTGCCTGGCATGTGCAAGGATGTGGGTTTGAACCCCAGCACCACATACGCAATGAAGTGTGGGAGCAACAAAGGCCACATGAAAAACTAAATAAAATTGATTCTTTCTCTCTTTCACTGTTCCTCTCTCTTAAAAAAAAAAAAAAGAAATTTGAAGGATATAGTTTTCTATGCTTATTCTGTCATGGGAAAGTTTTTGTTTTTCTTTTGGTACTGGGGATTAAATCCAGAGGTGCTTTACCACTGAGTTCCAGCCCTTGTCTTTTTTTGTAACTTTTTAGAAATCTTGAATGATTAAGAAAATGTGATATGCATACACAATGGAGTTTTATTCAGCCATAAAGAATTAGCATTTGAAGGAAAATGGATGGAACTAAAACATTATGTTAAATGAAATAAATTAAATGCAGAAAGTCAAGAGTCATGTTTTCTCTTATAGGTGGAAGTTAGAGAGGGAGAAGGAAAAGAGGTAAGGGGTGGATCTCGTGAAAATCAAAAGGAGATCAGCAGAGTAGAGGAAAGGGAACAGGGGATGGGAGGATGGGAGGGAAAAGGGAAATACTGGGGAATTATATTGGCCAAATTATGTTTTATATTGTGTGCATGTATGAATATGTAACATGAATCCCACCATTATGTACAAGTACAATATACCAGTGAAAAATGAAGTTTTTAAAATTTTGAGATAGGGTCTTGTTAAGTTGCTGAGGCTGGTCTAGAACTTGGGATCTTCCTGCTTTAACCTCCCTAGTCACTGGGATTACAGGTGTGCTGGCCAGGGAACTTTTTTTGAAAAAACTTTTTAAATTTTTATTTTTTTTTCTGGTACTGGGTATTGAACTCAGGGATACATCCTCACTGAGTTGTTGAGACTGGTGTGGAACTCAGGCTTCTCCTGCCTGAGCCTCCTGAGTGACTGTCCGCAACTGTCCGCTGTGCCTGGCATAAGGTGTTTTTTAAGATACTGTACAGCAGTTACTATGAATTAACTGAATTTACATGGCGAGAACCAAGTAGATAATTTTTTTTTTTAAACAGAGATGGACAGTGAGAGAGACAGGGAAAGAGAGAAACAACTTTATTTAGTTTTTCACATGGCCTTAGTTGCTCTAACATAACACTTAGTTGTGTACCTGGTGCTGGGGTTTGAACCTGGGTCCTCGTGCTTGCCAGGCAAGCGCCGAAACCGCTGAGCCACCGCTCCAGCCCCTCAAGTAGAATCTTTAATCTGTCAAATGGAGCTAGTTTTATATGAGTGGAAAATAGGTACCTGTTTCGGGGTATGATTTCTTAACTGCTTAGTGGTGCCTGGAATTTAAACCTAAGGAACAAAGGAGTTGTTAGTGGAAATATATTACCTCTTTTACCTGGGTGTTTCCATCTCAACGGTACAGACATTTTCGATGGGGGGGTTCTTGGCTGTGGGTGCGATCCTTTATGTTGTAAGATGTATAGCAGTATCCCTGGCCTCTGCCTTCGTGATGACGGTAGCATGCCCACTGTGACAACCAACACTGTTTGTAGGCACTGCCAAATGCTCCCTGGGGACAAAATCTTCCTGTCCTCTCTTCACCTACCTTTCACACAGATGTGAGCTGTGACTCGTAGAATATGCACTCATTGATTGGTACCCACTGTCATTACTATGATTCATTTTCATTTTCTAGCCGAATGTGATTTCTAGTTTTTGGAGGCTGGTTTGGGGAAGGATGTAAGGTGTGGGTGGAAGGGAGTGGGCTGTTCGAGAATCAGGTAAGTAGAGCATGGCAGATGGTACACATGAGGTTATGTTCGTTCCTTAAGGAAAAGTAGAGACAGATAAAGCTTTCAAACTGCACCTCCTAATCCAATGAGAATATATTGTCTGTGTCTAGGTTACATCCTTGATCCAAGGGACCTGCCTTACTTTAAAGTGGATAGAGATGTAGCTGGGCATGGCGACCCACGCCTGTAATCCCAGAGACTAAGGAGGCTGAGGCAGGAGGATCGCAAGTTCAAAGCCAGCCTTAGCAATTTCATGAGGCCTTAAGCAATTTAGTGAGACCCTGTCCCAAAAAATAAAAGGGGTGAGGATGCAGCTCAGTGGTGAAGTACCAAAGCAAACAAACAAACCCAAAAATAAAATTGGAGACATATATGTAGTTTGTGCTTCTTACGTCTGTGTTCCCCCTGAAATGGATATATTTGAAATCTTTATCTCCAACATGAAGGTATTAGGTGGTGGGTCCTTTGGGAGGGAATTAAACCATGAGGATGAAGCCCTAGTGAATGGGTTTAGCGCTCTTGTAAATAGAGCCCAGAGAGTTTTACAGTCCTCTTCCACCATGTGAAGAACAGTGAGAATTACTTGGAACTATGAGAAATAAATGTCAGCTCTTTATAAGCCAGGCAGTCTAGGACTCCGTAGCATCCTGAACTGAGACACTACTCTAACTCTGAAAGTGACAGCATTTGCTTCTGAGCCGTGGTGAGTAAGCGGGATGGAGTGGTTTCTGGCAGGAAAAGAGAAGTGTGAAAAGGTCAGGTCAGATTAAAGATATTACAGCTGTCTCATGAAGGAATGGGTGGGAAGAGGGTAAATTAAGCCCTAAATCAGAGAAAGGAAGTCTCCTTTCCTAGAAACGCAATCAGGAAGTCCATAAAATGTACTCTCTATTATTTTCCGGATTGTTTACCCTTCCATGTAGCAGAAACATGAATGGCAAGTCTTTTTCTCTATTTTGTATGAAATTTATTTTAAAAATTTTAACTCATATAAGCAGGTTTTAAATCTTCAGCCTGCAATGGGGCCCATTTAAAATCAGAAGGCTCCAAATGATTTTTTTTCCTTCTGCATTTCCTGCTAACCTCCATCCCAACTTCCTACAAGTCACCTCATGCTGGTGACAGAAGCTGAAACTGTCACCAAAGGCCTGGAGCCCACTCGTCAGAAAACTGAAACTGTGACATGACATCTCTGGCTGGCACAGTCTGGTTTAATCTACTTGCGTGTGTTTCCTTGCCTTTTGTTCCTGTGAATCATAGGGTTTCTGGAGGATGGGTGAAGGCAGATTAGCTGTCTTCCCAGTTTTGCTCAAAAGGTGATTACATTCATGTTTTTTTGTTTATATTGTCTTATTTCTGATGCATGGGGGTGGCTGAGTCCAATCAGTTGGGACCTCTTTGGTCTGAGCTCTGGTGACTTGTCCCCAGCACTAATAGCTGGAGACCTGGGTGGTGATTTTGCTCCCTCAATTCCGGACCCCACAGTGGTTTGGGAGAGGTGCCTGCATCTCAGAGTGGAGTCCTGGAGGTTTGAACAAGCTGGGTGAGAACAGAGGCTCAGAGATTATTAGTCGAGAGTGAGGAGACCGTAGGATCAGGATCAGGTGGTTTTTGATGGTCCACACAGGAGTACACCTCCTATTTATTTTGAGAAGTCCTTTTTAAAGCCCAGGTGTGGTGGTGTATAGCTTTAATCATGGTGACTTAGGAGGCTGAGTCAGGAGGGTCATGTTAGGTATAACCTGATTTAGGCAATGCCATTTTGAAACATTTCCTCCATCTTAGAATGAGTCACCTCAAGTCTGTCCCTAAATCCTGGACAATTCTCTACAATCATGGAAAGAAACCCTAAACACTTCCATCATTATAAGAAAGGACTGACTCTTCCCTGACAACTCTCTAGCACTGGCCTAATTCCCTGCATTGCCCTATCCCCCTATATCTACCCCAGGCTGTGAGTAAAAGGGCGGGGGTGTTCCAGCCTCCACTGGGCCTCCGCAGGTTTCTCCCCGATAAACCTGTGTGTGGCTCTCATTTTCCTTCATTCACTTCTTTCCTTACAGATTGCAAGTTCAAAACCAGCCTCAGCAACTTAGCGAGGTACTAAGCAACTTAGTGAGACCCTGTCTCAAAATTAAAAAAAAAAAAAAAACAGAGAGAGAGGGAGGGAGAGAAGTTCTCTTTACTGTTGGGAGTGTTAGAGGACAGACAGAGGCGAATGGTGAAAATACAAGGTTAAGAGAATAATGCTATAAAAATGGGCCCATTCTGCTGACCCCACATGTTTTCTCTTCCAAAAAGCAGCTTGCCTGCAGGGGAGCCTGCCTGGCCTAGGTAAGCAGGATGTGTCTCATTCCTCAGCAAGTTACAGTGTCTGCAGAGGATCTGCCAGCCCAAAATAATGTTGATAGGAAAAATCCAAATTACCCTGAAGGAACAGACTTTTGTGATCAGATCCTAAAATTCTGGAAGATAAGAGTAGTTCCTCCTAACCATAAAATCTGTAAAGGTGGTTAAGAATTCAGCTGGAGGGGCTGGAGTGATGGCTCTGCAGTTACGGTGCTTGCCTGGCATGTGTGGGGTTCGGACTCCAGCACCATGTACACAACAAGCATTGGAGCAACCAAAGTCACATGAAAAACTAAATAAAATTGATTCTCTCTTTCTCTCATTGGCCCCCTCTCTTAAAAAAAAGAATAGAATTCAACTGGAACCAGTCAACAGGGGCCAAGGTAACCTAGAGTTGCCATGACAGTGAGGACTTCTTAATCTATCACCTTCCTGTTAGTCAGAAGTCAAGAGGTGGACCTGGGGGTTGGGAATTTAGCTCAGTGGTAGAGCGCTTGCCTAGCATGTGCAAGGTCCTGAGTTCGATCCTTAGCCCTGAAAAAAAAGAGGTGGACCTGCATGGGACCTCTGGAAACTTCTCTGGATCCCCAATAAAAGTAGAGTGCAGGAGAAGCACATGATCTCTGTCCTGAGAGGACCCACTCTCTCCCTTGAGATTGTTCCCTTTCCTCTTTCCCATCCCTTCAATAAACTCTTTCCTATTACACTGAGCAACATGTCTAAAATCATTCTGACTTGATCACAAGAATCAGGTTGCAGGGGGGCAGGTCGTTGTGCTGCCTCAGTTTCCCCTGAAGGCTCCAGCTGATTAACAGGAGGAATAGTCATCTCAGCAGCTGTCCACCCAGTTGAAAATCCAACTGGTCATTTACCCCTAGCCCCATTCCTTGTGATCATTGTGCCCCCAAACCCTTGCCCAGAAAATCCTAACCAAAACTCTGAAACTCCTCCATTTTGTTTCTATCATAAGGCAAGAACCTGTTACAGGAGTCCTAGGCCAGATGCCTTACTCTGGGAGTCTCCAAAAGCGGGAAAGGAAATGTCAATCAGTATGGCCATATTGGAAGGCAGAGTTAGATCCAGTAGCTCCGTGCTGTCTTGAGTGCTGACAGGAGCTTTAGGTTTAAGTAGAGAAGAGTCAAACAGGAGGAACGTAGGAGCAGTCACACTGTGATATGGTTGATCATTCTTCCAGTCTGTTTCTGCGATGTGGCTCCAGAGAAGTCCTTGGTCAGAGGTTTAACTCCAGGGATCCAACAAATCAGGTCTGGCTCCTCACCACCCAAAGCAAACAGGAAAGATAATGATGAAAAGAACTTTAATCAGTGCAACAGCACCGGGAAGAGGGGATCCACATCCTTAGCCTTGTCTTCCAGAGGCTGACGAGAGAAGTTTAATAGAAAGGAGAATGTGGGGCAAGGGTTGGAGGTTTAAGGAGCTGTAGGTTTTCCACAGCTGCCAGAGCAAGTCACTCAATCAGGTATGACCTGCTCCATCATTCCCTCAGGATGGGTCAGGCTGGCCTTATCCAAGATAAGAAAGTGGCTGTTGCCTGGGGCTAGCTTCTGTTCCCACAAGGTGTTCATCCATCAGACCTGTTCCTGTAATCCAAGGTGACTCACAGCAAAGGGGACAGGTGCCAAATGGAAGCAGAGATGACAGGTCTTTAATCCTGTTTTTATCTACCCATTAATATTTTCAGGCAAAAGTGAAGTGTCTCTGTCCTTGTTATGAGAGGACTTGGCAGGATGTGATCCTAGAAGGGGGTAATTCAGTTCCCATGAGGTGACAGCTCTTGCTGTTCCTGGAAGGTATAGGAAAACAGTGTAGATTTCCAGGCACCACTCCTGGTGTCTGAAACCGGATATTGCAAATCTTGCCTCTGTCTTTTTTTTTTTTTTTTTTTTTTTTGATGCTGGAAATTGAACCCAGGGGGCACTTTACCATTGAGTTACATCCCCAACCCTTTGTAAAACAAAGTCTCCCTAAATTGCCATGGCTGGCCTTGAACTTATGACCCACCTGTCTAAACCTCCTGAGTTGCTGGGATTACAGGTGTGCACCACCTGTCCAGGCTTGCCACAGTCTTGAAGGGGGATGAGATAGGATAGCTATTTAGATTTAATAACCCTTGTATTACCAGTTTTTAGGTGAACATTCCTTAAATGATCAACATGCCTGTGTGCAGAGTTGAGCAGGAACCTGAAGACAAACACAAAATGAGGGCAGAGATGTTGCTTTATCTTGCTTTCAGTCACCCATTGGGTATCTGCAGGCCCAAGTAAAGGGTCAGTACATTTAGCAAAAGCGGCTAAAAGTAATAGTAGTATAATCTTACTATTACTAATCACCACTTTTTGTTGGACATTGAGTCTGCTGTGCAGATGCATTTACCCAAGAACATCAATCCTCATTTTACTGATGAAGAAACAGGATGAGAAGTTCACACCAGCTCACACTGTTAGTCAAGTGCTGTCCAAAAAGGAATCCCAGTCTGTCTGTTTTACTCAAGAACTTGCCACCCCCTCTACTTGGTAACCAGGCCTTCCTTACTTGCTCCAGTACCTTCTCATTCTCCCGTGTATCATTGCCGTGACTCTTCTACAGTTGGATGCTCCTTGGCTTGAGCGTTGGCTTTGTCTACATGACTTAACATGAAATATGTGTTTGACATTCCTCTACCCTTTTCCTAGCACTTAGTTTTTCATCTGGATTTCATTGCTTCAACACTTAGTTGTGTATGCGGTGCTGGGGTTCGAGCTCAGGTCCTCAAGGATGCCAGGAAAGTGTGATACCTTTGAGCCCAAACATCTTCTTGTATGCGAATGAGATCCTGGACAGCCCTGGGACAGGGACGATTGCCAGGGAGCCAATCATGTGGCTACAAGGTTGGACTTTTAACAACCTCCCCCCAGGGGAGGGGAGAGGGACCGTAGGTTGATCCCTAGTGGCTAATGACTTAATCAGTCATGCCTATGTAATGATGCCTCCAAAGGATGGGTTTCAGAGAGCTTCCAGGTTGCTAAATATCCAGGTGCTGCAAGGGAAGCACACCCCATTCCACTGGGACAGAGGTGCCAGTGCCTAAGGCCCTTCTTAACCCCTCCCTTTGTGCCTGTTCATCTGGGTGTTCATTTGTATTCTTTAAAATATCCTTTGCAATAGTAAACAATAGTAAGTAGAATATTTCCCTGAGTTCTGGGAGCCATTCTAGCAAAATGTTGAATCTGAGGAGGGGATACTGGGAATCCTCAATTTGTAGCTGGTTGGTTGGTCAGAAGTACCAGAGGCCTGGATTTGAGATTTGCACCTGAAGTGGGAGCATTCTTATGGGAGTGAGCCCTTAATCTATGAGATCTGATTCTAACTCCAGGTAGATGGTGTAGGAACTGAAATGAATTCTAAGACTCCCAGCTGGTACAGAAGTGGTTGGCATATGGAAGAACCCATGCATTGTGGGTCACAGATGTGTTCTGGGTTGTATTGAGAGTGTAGTTAAAGAAAATATATGTATCTCCCATTATATAGTCATTTACCAGGAGAATTCAAAGCAGTTTAATCTCA
Source organism: Aplodontia rufa (assembly GCA_004027875.1). Taxonomy (NCBI): domain Eukaryota; kingdom Metazoa; phylum Chordata; class Mammalia; order Rodentia; family Aplodontiidae; genus Aplodontia; species Aplodontia rufa. Next base: position 120,495 of record PVKS010000139.1, read on the forward strand.
GATCATCAATAATGTTTTTGAATAAATCAATCTATTAAGAACATTCAGCCAGCTGGGCTAGATGGTGCATTCCTATAATCCCAGCAACTCAGGAGGCTGAAGTAGGAGGATTGCAAGTTTGAGGTCAGTCTTTGGCAATGTAGTGATACCCCTATCTCAAGATGAAATGAAAAGGATTGTGGATGTAGTCCAGTGGTAACCCCCCTGGATTCAATCCCTAGTATAAAACAAAAACAGTGTTATGATCACAGACATCATACATGTGTGCCATTCCATAAGATTGATCTTTTTAATTGAGTTGATGACTCATTTGACAATGGAGTTTTATGAATGCTGATGTGTTGTGGTCTTTCTTACTTAATCAAATTACTTATATTCAAATCAACAATTATTATGGGCTGACATCCAAAATATAAATCAACAGTGTATTGAGAAGGTTGTTAAGATATCAATTGTTGCTGGGTGTGGTGGTGCATGTTTATAATCTCAGCTATTTGGGAGGCTGAGATACATGGATTGCATGATTATATTTCAATATACGATTTATAGGGGTTACAGACATTCAGTCTATAGCAGTACCTTTTTTTAAATGTTATTTCCCCCCCTCTCTGGTTTTTTGTTTTTCCTTTTTATTTATTTGTTTATGTGGTGCTAGGGATTGAACCCAGGACCTCACATACCAGGCACACACACTATCACTGAGCCATCTCTCCAGCGCCTACAGCAGTACTTTTGACAGTGTTGATAACAAAGGGATACAAGCAGAATGTTACTCAGAATAAATAAAGTGGACAAATATTCTATTATAGATATGCAAACCATATAGAAATGGGTGTACAGAAGGTAACTATTTTACTTTGGTGAAGCTTTTGATTCTATCCTAATCCCATTTAATAGGGTCAACATTCCATTTACTGTTACCCTGGCAGATATCACCAGTTGATGAGGTTTTTGACACTGAACCAGAATGTGGCCTTAAAAGCCTACTAATGCAGTTATATAACTATTAATAATAATTATTATTTTAAAAATATATTGACACTTTTTTTTACAGGCTTCAGAATTTCCTCTTTACCTTAATATAAACAGTAATCCTAAACCTACCTATGTCTTTTTTCTTTTTTTTTAGAATCAATTTTATTTAGTTTTTCATATGGCTTTCGTTGCTCTGACACTTAGTTGGGTACGTGGTACTGGGGTTTGAACTCGTGTTCTTGCACATGCCAGGCAAGCGCCGTAACTACTGAGCCACCGCTCCAGCCCCACCTACCTTGTCTTTAACATCAAATCTAAACCACATTATTTTGAGGGCCTCCATAACCTAATCAAGTCTGTGAATGGTGTTTGAAATACACCATTTATGGGATAGCCACTTGTGGTGGCTCAGGCCTGTAGTCCCAGCTTACTAGGAAGGCTGAGGCAGAATGATCACTTGAGACCTGGTGTGCACTTGTCGGTCACTCTTCTGTGCAACATAGGGAGAATCTATCTCAAAGGAAAAAAGAAGTTAGTTAATTATTAGAAGGAGGACACTAACCCATTTTTACTGATAATCATAACAAAATAGAACAAGATGATTTAAGTTGAAATAAAAAAGTTAAATTGAGTGTGGGATAAAAACTTCTTGTCAGCCAAAAATGGTCAGCAGATTGGACCAGGCAAGTAGGTAGATTATATAGAGATCTTTTACAATTAGGATAGACAGTTGAGTATTTTGTGCTTTGTTATATAACTAAATTATTATTATTATTATTATTAATTTTGATACCACTGAGCCACATCCCCAGCATGTTTTTTTTTAAATATTTTTATTTTGAGACAGGGTCTTGCTGAGTTGCTGAGGTTGGCTTTGAATTTGTGATCTTCCTGACTACTGTGCCTGCTTTTTTATTTTATTTTTTTATAATAGTCCCTTTGTTGACTTGGTTGTAAATACATTCTCTATAAAAATCCTAGATCCTCCCTTTGGCTGTGTTTGCCTCTTTGACAACAGGGTGTGCACGTGGTCACTTCTGTAGCTAGAGGAGGCAGGAAAGCTCCTTAGTTCTTCTATTCTACCCGTGCAGAGCAACACCTCTTTCATTCTTCTTCCACTTTTCTTATTTCTCTCAGAGGTTTTGGTAACGGCATTTCCCACTTCTCTTTTTCTTCCTGAAGCTCATGGGACAGCGTAAGCTCTCATACAAACAATAAGGTGAGGGGACAAAGTGTCAGAGCCTGGAGGACTCTGTGAGTTCTGCATTGGGTGAGATGAACTCTGGGCTCAGGGACAGGACTTGTGCTTAGACAGACTCCTTTTCCTGGGGTGGATGGAAATAAGTCAGTGAGGTCGGTATGTCCTGGGGATGGGCAAAACCTGAGGCAGTGGCTTTCCCTGTTTCTTTGTGTTGGTGGCCTCAGAACAATATGATGGAGTTCTACCACATACCTCCTTTGCTCACTTTTCTAGGTCTGGAACCCGGGTTTCCAGATTTTCTTTCTTAAAATTGTTTTCTCCAGGACTTGGACTAGCTAAAGATACCCTGGATTATTCAGTTTCCAAAAGGATTTCACAAGGGTCGAATCAGTAGACCATTGTGTGGCCTGTGATTTCTTGGGGATGGTGGGTGAACACAATCAAGAGGAGAGTCAGTGTGGTCTGCTGTTCACCCTTTAGAGTCTCTTCCAAGCCTCTCTGGTGCTGAGTGCTGGGCAGCCCATACCTGCTCACTTTAACTGGGAAATTGGAGTGGACCTTGCAGCATGAGGATGTAGGGGACAACAGGCAAATTTTGTGGGTAGGATACTTTGGTCCTTTCATATTTAAGTTCACAGAAAAATGCACTGTATGTAGAGGATGGCAAAGTTGGAGGAACATTGATTGCATATCTTAATGAAACGTTAATGTAATTTAGAGCCAATATATATACATGACAAATGACACCCTTCTTCAAGTTATTAGAGAAAACAGCATGATGGGCAATGATGTCCCTTTGACTAGTAGCATTTTCTTCTCTGTGTGAATGTGTGTGTGTGTGTAGCTGGGGACTAAAGAATTCCAGAGACAATCTCTGTTTAAAAAAAAAAAAGGAAATGAAGACTGGATAATGAATATAGGCTTTGGCTTTATGTAATTAATGACGTCCACCTACTTGGTAGAATATATAAAGCACTTAAAGTCTTTGCAAGGGGTAAGTGCTTGGTTCTCTTTTCTAAGCTGAATGTTCTTTTTGTTTAGTAAGTGGGTGTCTCTTAATGTATCATTTATGTCCCTTCTTTCTGCTTCTGCAGTGATGTTGGCACAGATCTGCTCAAATAAGTTGACTTCCTCATTTTAATTGACTCATGCATCCAAATGAATGAGTCTACTTGCCAATGTGTGGGTGACCCCACATGACCCCTCACCATGGGTGTGTGATGCTGGAAGGCATTGCAAAATCCCAGAGCGTGGCCGTGTTCAGCTTCCAGTGGAGGCTGGCTGCCTATACAATGTGCACAAGATCTTTGGAACTGACAGAGAGGCATGTGAAACAGGGGTTTTGTTCTAGGAGAGTTAAAAACAGGTATTTGGTAATCATTGAAGATAAAAGAACTAATATACTTTTAGGTTTTCTTTTTCTCCCCTTTTTGGGCAAAAGTAAGTTAAAAACACATAAGAGCATTGTCTTGCCACTCCACTCTTACCCTCGTAGGGCAAGCCAACCATATGTTGGTTACTCAAGCCTGATGTAATTTTAGAAACTGTGAAATGATTTTCTATAAGTTTGATCTTTGCTTATAATGCATTAAGACAGCCACTCCATCTAATAATGAATGGAGTTGGTAGTTCATAGACTCAAGGAAAACCAGAAAAAGGCAAACAGTATTCTACTGATGTGAAAACAGATTAATATTGGGAAAAGGCATCATGGAAGAAAAGAAATCTCAATCAAAGACAGGAAGGAGAGTTTAGGATACATTAGGTGTCCAATAACTAATTGACTGAATCTAGGATGAGTGAATGAATTGGGGTGAAGGATGTTGAGATGGGATGTTCAGGTTTGTGTTGTATCCTGAAAGTCTTTGAATGAATGCCAGGCTAAGAAATTAATTCCTGGGCTGGGACTGGGGCTCAGTGGTAGAGTGCTTGCCTAACATGCATGAGGCCCTGGCTTCTACACCCAGCACAGAGGTGAAAAGAAGTTAATTCCTTAGATTTGAGGCTTTCCAAGTTTTGAGAAGATGAATCTGGAAGTTTTGTGGAAGTGAGATTTGACAGGCAGAAGGTAGGGTAAGTGGCTAAAGAAGGGATGATAGATAGGAAGTCGTTCTGGAAGGGAATAGGGGCTTCAACTGGAACAATAGGGTTGATGGAGAGGTAGGGGGAGTTTCCCAGCTGCCTAGAGTTGCACATTTGGGAGTTATTTGCAGTGAGTAAAATTTGAAATGGTAGATTGATTGATTGATTGATTGATTTACAGTGCTGGGGATTAAACCCAGGGGCTTGGGCATGCTAGGAAAGCACACTACCACTCAGTTACATCCCCGTCTAGAAATGGTGGATTTAATGAACTCACAGAGAATGAAAGACATTTACAGAAGTGACATTTGCAAAAGTTGGGAGGAAAGTTATAGAAAGGAGCAGGAGAAGATAAATGAGGCAGACGAGGATCAACCAGGAAAGAATAAGAGCAGAGCAAACGGAACCAAACAGGGATACGGTTCTGTGTATTTTTGCTCTCTCCTCATGCGGTCTGCTGACATTCTTTTGCGCTTTATGTTTCTCCCAAGAGTGAGAGACTTTGTTTGTCCTTCAGAAATGAAAACTCCGAAAGCCTTATCTGAGGTGGGAAGTTATTAGGGACTTCTAAAGCTAACGTGGGTTAACTATTTTTGTTTAAGATTTGAAATGAGAGGGTGACTGGTGATATGGAAAGTGTTGATGTTTAATGACGCGTTCCATCCTTAGGTGCTTCTGGGAGAGCGAATGGATGAACACACACAGGATATGAGTGTGGGAGTTCTTATGTAAACACTGTGAATTGGGATTTACAATCCTTTTAAACAAGTTTTTGCTTTTTGTATAAATAATAGATTCACTTGGTTCAGAATCTGAAAATTTATAATAAATGTAGCTTCCACTCCTCTTGCTCACTACCTCGACCCCATACTAACATATCTTCTGTATCTTTCCAGACTTTCTTTGTGCTTTGCAAACAGGTTGATATAATTTTCTAAACTTTCTAATACTGAACATGACAGTAAACACTGTTCCGGGTAGGCAGCATGGCACGTACCTGTAATCCCAGCAGGAGGCTGAGGCTGGATGATCTCAAGTTTGAGGCCAACCTTAGCAGTTTAAGGAGACCCAATCTCAAAATTAAAAATACAAAGGACTGGGGATGTAAATTAGTGGAAGAGCACCCCTGGACTCAATACCTGTACCACAAACACAAAAATAATAATACAAATAAAAATGAAAAAATTAAAATTCATGTGCTATATGTGGCTTTCCAGGGTATTTTTTTTTCTTTTTCAGCTACACACAAATTTTATCTTCAGATATTAAGAGTTTCACCACTTTGTTTTTTTTGTTTTTGTTTTTGTTTTTTTTAGGGTTGAGGACCGAACTCAGGGTCTTGCGCATGCTAGACAAGTGCTCTGCCACTGAGCTAAATCACCAACCCCAGTTTCACCACTTTGTATTCAACCTTGGTTTGAATTTAGTTGCTTTTCAATTTGTACTTCCTTTCTTTATCTTGCACAATTGTGCAGACTAATACTTCTGCACAGTGTGGAATAGTATGGTGACAACTGGTCTTCTGCTGGGGGAGGAGCTCCTTGCCCTTCCTGTCTTCCTAGTAAAGATCCTGTTTGCTTTGGTCTGTATCTCCTTCTTATACTAATACTTGTTGATTCTTATTTTGTTTTTTTAAATCAAGAAAGAATTTTGAGCCAGGTGTAGTGGTACATGCTTGTAATCCCACTGACTTTGGAGGCTGTGGCAGGTAGATCACAAGTTCAAAGCCAGCCTCAGCAATTTAGTGAGGTCCTAAGCAACTTAGTGAGACCCTGCTTCAAAATAAAAAAAAAATTATAAAGGGCTCAGGATGTGGCCCAGTGGTTAAGAGTCTCTGGGTACCAGAAAAAAAGAAAGAAAGAATGTTGAAAATGTTGAATTTTATGTTCTTTTTAAGAATCTCTAATGGTTAGTAGATACTATTATCTTTAGATCCAGTATGATGAATTACATGAATAATTGAATCTTAAATAATTGAATCATTTTTGCATTTGTCTGTTAAAGTTGGAGTTATGATTTTTGTAGTGATCTTTATGCTTGAGATTAGTGTATTATTTGAAAGGAAAAGAGGCTGAAAAGGAGGGTATGAGATGCAGAAAGGATCCCAGACCTCAACAGATCAAGATTTATTTATTGCTTTAGTTGCAGGGACACACTTTCCAAGAGGAGAATGGCTGCTTGGTTTCTGATGGGTGATCTTTTATGGGCTGAATTGGGGTGGGGTGGGGTGTCACAGCAGGAATTTTTCTGGTTAAACTGGATTTTTCAGTAGGGTGGGGATTCTCTGATAAGGGCTAGAGGCAACAGATTCCAACAAGGGCCTGCTCTGTAGATTTGGAAGCAGTGAGTAGGGGGTTTGCTCCCTGGGTGAGTGGCTTCTGGTAATTTTCCATATCCATCCGTATTTGCCTGTCTTCCTTCCTTCTCAGTTTAAAAGTTTGGTAGGATTCCCTGTAAAGAAGTCTGGGTCTAGTGTTTATGGTTGATTGGGAGTAGGGATGTAAGCTTTTTGCTCCCCACAACATCTTTTCACCTGTGTAAATGGTTCTCTTTAGAGTGTTCATTGCTTGGTGTCAGAATTAGTAAAATGTCATCAGTAGGTTATCTATCTGCCCAGATTTTAATTAAGTTTAGTTGCATAGAATGTTGAGCAGTTGTTTCTTCTGATTTTTATAATTTTCTGTTTATCTTTTTCTTTATACATTTTATTTCGTATTGTGTGGGCTTTTCTCTCTTGCCCCCACCTTATTTTTCTTTGATCAGATTAAATAGTGATTAAAGTGATTAAAATAAACTTTACCCTTTCCATGTAGATAAAAAAGCTGTAACTGTGAAATGTGCCAACTGGGCCAACATTAGTGGGGAGGGCACAAGTAGTTTTGTAACTATGATGCTTTTCTGAAAAATAGGCAATCGTGATTGAGCAAATCATGATTGCGAAGCACCTAGAAAGACCAAGGGGGATGTGTGTACTGTGCATTTCACGTCCTTGAACGGTTGTGATAATTGTACTGATTTTTTTCCCTTTTCTTTTTTGGACCTATTATAAAGTAAATCATAGTCCAGTTCTTCTAAAGCAACATTTCTGCTACATGAAACCGGTGAATCTTTTATGTAGTGATTTTTTTTTTTCATTTCACATTTTCTTCACATTTTCCATTTGTCATCCTCTCTAATCCTTCCACTTCCTGTAAGATCATATCAGATCCTGGTAACCAAAAAGTAGTCAAACCTAAAATCGGCTGAGCAAAGCGTTTTGTTCTTTTTTTTTTTTAAAGTGAGAAGGACAGTGAGAGAATCAATTTTTATTGAGCTTTTCACAAGGCTTTTGTTGCTCTGACGCTTAGCTGTGTGTGTGAGTGCTGGGGTTTGAACCCATGTACTTGTGCATGCTGGCAAGTGCTATAACTGCTGAGCCACCACTCCAGCCCCTGAGCAAAGCTTTTGCAAAGCTTTTACTGGGAATTGGCTCTTGGGTGAGGTTCACTGGTCTGCCAGAGTGAGGGCGGGCTGAGGAAGTCACAGGCAGCTTCTGCTGGGAATTGACTGTATAGTCTGGAGTGGGTACTGGAAGTTCAGGAGTCTCGTATCCCTCAGGGATTGGCTGGGGACTCCATCCTTCATCAGGCGATTGCAAGATGCCACTGGGGTTTATCTGACAGTGCCTGTTTGGTTGGTTGTTCCTTCCGCACTGGCTGCCTGATGCCCTGCCCCCATCCAGTCACCTGAAACCGACCTAAGACTTCGAAGATTAGACAATGGTCAAACCTTAAGACAAACACAAAACCACCTAACTGGCAGCAACCCTTTTTAAAAGTACATTGCTCTTTTTAAAATTTGTGCAGTGTTGAGGATCAAACCCAGGGCCCTATACATGGTAGGCAAGTGCTCTACCAGTGAGCTACACCACAGCCCAGTATTACACATTAGTACATTGTTAATATACCATCAAAAAGATTTAAAAAATCGTTACCAATAGGTGAAATCAAGCAGAAGGATGTTACTGTGTGTTTGTGACTTCCCAATGTCTAATATTTGCTGATAATCAGGTGTTCTTTCATTTTAAGTGTTTCTCTGGAATCATCTGAATTTGTAGGATGAATGGTTTAACATAGATCTATTGTTTGTTTCAGCAAAATAATAATGTGATTCACAAATAGGGGCAAATCCATGTTTTGCTAGTCCCTAAAATTGATGTAATTTGGATATCCTTTTTAATAGGTGATACAAGGTGACCATACAACATTAGGTGTAGGACTTTGGCAGGGGCCCATTCAGGTTTGAACGCTGAAGCTTACACTTAACACGTTCATGGACAACCTGTCTTTGGCTCACAGACCTTGTAATCAAACCTGGAATCATGACTGAGGATATAACAAGGTTACTTGTCTCTTTGTACCAAAAGCTATAGAAGCTGTTTTTCAATAATCTTTGACTGGGTGATAGGGAGTGAGAGGGTTTAAGAAGATATCACAATAAAAACACCAACAAATTAAGGGTTATTAGCTTTTCTAAACCTTGACTAATCTGCGGATGCTCAAGAAAGCTGCTCCTGGCTTGGAGAAGACTTGAAGAGGAAAGATACTGGCAGGACATCTGTATAGAGTTACAACTTCCTCAGACATGTAGGACCTGATCGCAGTACAGAAATGAGGGATTTTGGACCATGCTCAGGGGCTGGTGTCCCCGTTCCCACCCACTAGCTTATCATGGGAAGGCCCTGAGACCTAAAGGAGATGAAATCAAGTATGTTCCAGTCTATGAGAGGTTCTTTACTCGCTGGATGCAATGGTGTATCCCAGCTATGTAGGAGGCTGAGTGAGGCAGGAGGATCACAAGTTCAAAGCCAGTGCCTGCAGTTTAGGTTGACCCTGTTTTAAAATAAGAAGGGCTAGGGAATGTTGCTCAATGGTAGATTTAACGACCAATAATGGAAAAAAAGAAAAAAAATTCTTCCCCAGAAAATGAAGTTTAAAAGGGGTCTTGAGTTTTAGTTTTCTGGGACAGATAATCACGTGTAAGTGAATTGGTAACAATGTATATTCAGGTTTATGTTACATGCAGGACTCACGCAAGTTTTCCTGTATTGATTTAAGTTCCCTTTCTTTCCTTAATAGAAGAAGCAATACTGGGAAGAACTTACTCAGGGCTTTCTATTTGGCAAGGAAGAACTGGGGATGATATAGAGGTCAGGGAAAGATTTTTCATATTCAAAGGGCAAATGTTGGCCAGAATGATGTGGAATTTAAAGCTTTAAGATGTGAAGAAGCGCGGCTGGAGTGGTGGCTTGGCGGTTTTGGCACTTGCCCGCCATGTGCAAGTACACCGGTTCAAACCCCAGCACCCATGTACACAAAAGATTGTCAGAGCAACTAAAGCCATGTGAAAAATTCAATAAAAATTTATTCTGTCTGTCTGTCTGTCTCTCTCACTGTCCTCTCTTTAAAAAAAAAAAAGATATGAAGAAGCTGGATGCAGTGGTTCAGGCCTGTAATCCCAGAAATTTGAGAGACTGAGGCAGGAGGATCACAAATTTGAGGTCAGCCTGAGCAATTAAGGATGCACCTGTCTCAAAGAACAAAAAAGGCTGGGGATGTAGTTCAGTAGTAAAGCACCCCTGGGTTCAATCTCAGTACATAACACACACACACACACACACACACACACACACACACACCCGAAAAGACAAGATGAGGAAGCATTTGGTTTTGGAGTCGGAGTTGATTTCAAATCCTGGCTCTATTGTGCGTTCTCTTTGGCTCCAGGCAAGTTACTTACCTCCTGAGCCTTGGTTTCCTCATTATAAAATGGGGATAATGCAGAATATATCTCACAGGATTATGAGGATTACTTTCATGCTCGTGTCCAGGGTTGAGCATGCAGTTTGACATCTGGAAATAATGCATAAATGTCAGTTGCTTTCTAGTTTAGGAAGGAAGATATTAAAGTATACTTGGGAAGGGTACATATGATTGGCTAGGGTCACTGATTGGGATGATAACTAGAAATTTGGAAGACTCTCAAAGTAGCATTTTTTCCTGATTTTAAAAGATGAAGATATGATTGACATGCATTTAAATGCACATGTTAATGTTCTAGATGGATGTTACATGTCTGTAGAACTATGTGATTACCACCCAGATCAAGGTTAAAAAAAAGGTCTATGATCTCAAATTCTCTGCCCCTGTCTGTGTATGTCCTGGTGCTCACCTGTGCATTTGGTTGTGTTGACTGTGTAATTGGTGCACTTATTAACACATTAAGGTCTGTAGCAATCAATGAATTGGAGAAGGAGCCAGAGATCAGTGGTATGTTTCAGGGATCTCTTCTTGGTTTTGAGTTGTTAGGATGGCATACAGATCTTTTTAGTCTTTTTGTTTTGTTTTTGGTACCAGGGATTGAACCCAGGGGTGCTTTACAACAGAGCCACATCCCCAACTCTTTTTATCTTGAGACAGGGACTCACTAAGTTTCTTAGGGCCTTGCTAAATTGCTGAGGTTGGCTTTGTTGCCTCAGCCTCTGGGATTACAGGCGTGTGCCACTAAACCTGGCAATCTTTCTAGTCTTTATTGCATCTGAGTAATTGCTTGAATATTGGCCATGCCTGTTCTTTGGCATTGATTATTTCTGTTCTTTAATCACAGCAGGACCTAAACCTAACATATAATTGGTCATTATGTCACTAGAGGAGTTCCTAAAGAGAGGGATCTTTACTCTACACAAATGGGATCATTGGCAAACGTGATAGCAAAAAATTTCAGTATATGCCAGTCAAAGACAGATTTATTTAGGAAAGCAGACACATTTAAGGGAGAGAATCATCTTTTGGGATAAAGGGCATTCAAGAGAGAATATTGGCCTTCTCTAGGGGGAAAGACAGCAAGTCCCTGATGTGAGGGGTTAATATTAATAGAGGGACAGTGGTCAGGGGTGGGCTAGCCTGGGAGCCAGAGTGGAGTCACTCAATACTGTGCGCATTTTCCTAGTGCATGTGTATTGCTCCTATCATACTTTTCCCAGCCAAGGGCTTGAGTCAAGGGCACCTGGCTGAGGGTGTGGCCTGAGGACAGGGGTGGGGTTTCTCTGGAATGCTTGTTTTGCATTTCAAAGGTTCGTGTTTGTTTCTTGCTTGCCAACAGCTCAGGCACTTTCTCTCTCTCTCTCTCTCTCTTTTAAGAGAGGGACAGTGAGAGAGAGAGAGAGAGAGAGAGAAACATTTTTATTTATTCTTTCATCTGCTTTTTGTTGCTCTGACACTTTGTTGTGTACATGGTACTGGGGTTTGAACCTGTCCTTGCACGTGCCAAAGTGCCATAACCGCTTGAGCCACTGCTCCAGCCCTGTATCTGATATTATTTATGTACAAGTGACTTGCTAAAGTCTCAGGGACATAGGGCAGCTTGTGCAATTAATCTCTTGCAATTAGATAGAAAGCTAGTTTTATTTTCTTTTCATTCAAGCTTGGACCCTGTTGACTTGGCCAAAACGTTTGGTATGAGGACAAAGTTCAAATATTTATGACTTTACTTTTTTAAACAGACTTGTGAAGTATGAGGAAATTTTTCTTTGAATCAGTGTTTGATCAGTAGAGGATGTATGGATTGCTCCAAATGATCAGGTTTAATTTTTTAAAAATAGCTATGTTCTCTTAATGACAATAAAACTGATGACAATATATCTGGGCTGGTTAAAAATGTATATATGTGTATATCTATACATACATACATACATACACTTGGTCTACTCACACACATTTCTTGATAGTTTGTCAGTAATTGTGACACTCAATAGTAAATATATCTCAGGAAGGGGAACAGTGTGTTTTTAGTAGTTCTTCTTCCTCCTCCTCCTCCTCCTTTTCCTTCTTTTTTTTAAGAGAACAGGACCATGAGAGAGAGAAACAACTTTTTTAGTAGTTCTTCCTCCTCCTCCTCCTTCTTCTCCTTTTCCTTCTTCTTCTTCTTTTAAAGAGAACGGGACCATGAGAGAGAGAAACAACTTTATTAGTTTTTCCTCTGGTCTTTGCTGCTCCAACACTTCGTTGTATATGTGGTGCTGGGGTTTGAACTTGGTTCCTGATGCATGCAAGGCAAGTGCCGTAACCGCTGAGCCACTGCTCCAGCCCCAAGTAGTGCTTCTTTTGATACCTAATTTAGCAATAGTCTTCGTTTTCAGATACTGTGTGCCTAATATCAGAGAGCTCTTAAACTGGTACCTGATCTCTTATAATACAGATTGTAAGGAAAGAAGCAAATAAAGGAAGTAAAGGAAAAAGAGAAAAGTGGAAAGCTCGACAATACCACGGGCTTGTTTGGGAGAAGCCTGTGGAGCGGGTATCCAGTGGAGTCTGGGACCCCTGTCCACTTACAGACAGGGGTAGATATAGAGGGAGTGAAGGAAAAGATTTATGAAGTTGCTAGGGAGTTGTCAGGGAAGGGTCCTTTCCTGTGGTGATGGAAGTTTAGAGTTTTTTTGCATGATGGTGGAGTGTTGTAGGTGGGTCCTGGGTTTAGAATTAGGTGGGCCAGGGGTTTAGGGATAGGTGGATCAGGAGTTTAGGGAGGGATGGGGGGGTCTTGTTCTAAGTTGGGGAAAATGTTTCAAAATGATATTGCTTGGGTCAGGTTCTACCTAACACAGATATCTATTTTAGGAACAACTGTCAGTTCCACATAATTTTTTACATCACATGTGTACTCACAGTTTAATAAAATAATAGTTTAATAAGACTCAGTTTACTCATGGTTTAATAAAATAATACCTTGAGACAAAGGAACCTCACCTTATTTAAGGAGCTTAAAAGAGTTGACATGTAAATGTAAGGTCTGATCTTGGGTTGAATCCTGGACCAGAAAAAAATTGTAGATTAGATATTTTTATTGCTTGAATGGCAACTTCCTTGATTTTGATAATTGTATTGTGAAGACTATACTTTCAGGGATCATTTCTATAGTTTGATAATTGTATTGTGATTAAATAAGTGAATCTCTGTGTCCTGAGGAAATGATTGCTAAAATATTTAGGGATATAGAACGTGATGATTTCTGCAATTTATTCTAAATAATTCAGAAAAAAATTATGCTTTTATACATATAGATGTAGAACAATAGAGCAAACGTTGCACAATGAAAGCAATTAGTGAATTTGGGTGAATTGCGCTATAGTAGCAACATTATTTTTGATTTTCTTTCCTTTCTCATCTTTTTCTTTTTCTTGGTACCAGGGATTGAACCAAGATTGAACCACTGAGCCATATCCCAGCCCTTTTTTATTTTTTATGTTGAGACAGGGTCTTGCTAAGTTACTCAGGGCCTCGGTAGGTTGCTAACGCTGGCGTTGAACTTGTTATTCTCCTACCTCACCCTCCCGAGTTGCTGAGATTACAGGTGTGTGCCACCATGCCCAGATATTTTTTATATTCTTTAAAAAAAAGAGAGAGAACTTCCATGAGGTACACCTAGGAGTAGAATTGCTAAGTTATAGGGTCTGATTGTTTTGGGGTTTACTACACAGCAATGAATTGTTTACCAGTATGATTGTGTTACAGGGCTGGGGACTTCTGGGAAGCAGCACAAAGAACCTCCCCTCATTCAAACCCCAAATCTTAGGATCGAGTTAGAAAGATTTCAGATATGTCGATCAGTAATCAGGCATGAGTTTGTTGAAGGGATAGGAAAAGGGAAAGGGAACACTCTCAAGGGAGAGAGTGGGTCTTCTCAGAGAGGAGAGGTATAGTGCCTCTCCTGCACTCCATTTTACTGGGGATCCCAGAGAAATTTCCAGTCCTGCTTAGGTTCACCTCTTGACTTTTGGCTGACGGCAGAATGACATCAGACTTTCAATTGCCATGTCAACTCTAGGTCCATGCTCACTAGTTCTGTTTGGATTTGTAGCCATAAAGTCTTATGGATTTTATGGTTAGGAGGAATTATCTTTATCTCCCTGAGTTTTAGGAGCTGGTTTTCAAAAGTTTCACAAAGGTATCCCCCTTCCAAGTAACTTGGGTTTCTCTTATCGATATTATTTTGGGCCTGCATTTCTCCGGCAGATGACAGGTAGTTTGCTGAGGAGCGTGATATGTCCTGTCCGCTTAGGTCAGGTAGGGCTGCAGGTAAATTGCTTCTTGGAAAATAAAGCATGTGGGGGTCAGCACAATGGGCCCATTTTAAAGAATTGTTCCATTGACCTCATGGTCCTAGCACTGGCGTCTGTCTGTCCCCTGTCAGTTGTTCTGATTACAAACCCATTGTTCCACATCCTCATCAACACTTGCTGTTTTCAGGTTTAAAATTTTTATTAATGAGTATGAAATAGTATCTCACTGTGGTTTAGTTTGCATTTCTCCAATTGTAATGTGGATGAACATCTTTACAAATCTTTAGTCGTTAAGGCTTACTTTGAATTGTTTGACATATTCTTAGTTTTTTTTTTCCTAAGTTCTTTGATTATTTTTCCCTCTTATTTTTCGTACGTCTTAATATATTTTAGAAATTTGTCTTCCGTCAATGAGGTACGTTGTAGTTTGTATGTGTGTGTGTGTGTGTGTGTGTGTGGGTTTGTGCTGTTGTTGTTCTGGGACTGAACCCGGGCCTTGCACACGAACTTTACCACTGAGCTTCATCCCTAGCCCTCCACGTACTTTTAAAAAATTCTAAACTAAAATATAATATATATATATATATATTATAAAATATAAAATAAAAAATATATTTTATTTGAGTTACACAGAGTTATCTAGGTCAGAGGGCAGAGAAAATATCTCACATTAAGTGTGTGGGGCTGGGGGACTGGCTTCTCTTTATGGATCTGTTCTCTCTTAGGTCAGTTAAATAATATGAAGCAACTTCAAGTTGCATACTTATGTCTGGCCCATCTAAAGAAGGAAATTTTTAGAAGGTCTGTCCACTGTCCCTAGTGATTTCATTCAGATTTAGTGAATAACTTGTTCTCCCCCACCCATTCTAGAGGTTAATAATTAAATAAATTCAAGCTAGGGGTGGTGGCACATGCCTGTAATGACTCAGGCTGAGGCAGGAGAATCCCAAGTTCAAAGACAGACTCAGCAACTTAGCAAGGCCCTAAACAACTTAGTGAGACCCTATCTCAAAATAAAAAATAAAAAGAGTTGGAGTTGTGTCTTAGTGGTTAAGTGCCCCTGGGTTCAATCCTCAGTACCCTCAGGCCCCTTACCCTCCCCCCCCCCGAAAAATTGGTATGTTGCTAAATAATGAAACTCTTGCAATATTGTAAGTATTGGTTAGTACTTAGATTGAGTAATCTGTTGAGTGGGTATTGCAGTGCCTAAAAAGTAAGGGGTAATTCAACAGGGACAATATCTTGGTCCATCCTTTAATACTAACTAAACATGAAGAATGGGTAATTTGTTTAGAATTGACTTCTAAAAAAGATAGTCTAATGATCATTTAAGAATTTATTGTTCTAAATCTTTTTTTTTTTTTTTAAGAGAGAGGGACAGTGAGAGAGAGAAAGAGAGAAACAGCTTTATTTAGTTTTTCACATGACCTTAGCTGCTCCAACACTTAGTTGTGTACGTGGTGCTGGGATTTGAACCTGGGTCCTCGTGCTTGCCAGGCAAGCACCGAAACCACTGAGCCACCGCTCCAGCCCCTGTTCTAAATGTTAACGTGATTTGGATATTAGCTTTGCATGTGGGGCAGCAACCACCCCCCAAAAAAAAACAACCTCCCCCAAAACCTGAAATCACAAAATGTCAGTCCTATAAGGAAACTAAAAAATTTTCCACTTCTTCATTTTACAAAAGGCACCTAAGATAGAGCTGGTCCAAGTAGTCTTTCTTTTTTCCTCCAGTGCACCATACTGGCATTTCATTTAAAAAAAAAAAAATTCCAACTCTTCCTATTGATGCACAGATCAGTTCTCCAGGGACTTGATGATATAGCCCTCTCAGCTCTCCTCATTGATTTCTTGGTAAACTGGAAAGTGAGAAAATCAAAGGGGATCTCCTTTCAGGGATCTAGCATCTTCTTCTCCATCTCAAAAGGAAAGATTTTTCTTTGTAGCATAAGGTAGGAAGTAAATTCCTTTGTGACATACCACAGAGGAATAAACAGAAAGCCATGTTGTGTATTGTGTAAATGGCTTCTCTTTCTTCTCTGAAAACCTCACTTATTATTCATATTGATTAGTTAGAACTGGGTGGGGGTAGTCATTTTTCAATTTACAAAAAAATTTATGCTGCTTTAAAAATCTTTGAATTATGTTCTTTATGGAAAATACAATATCAGTATGGAAAAGATAACCACTTGATGTTTTCTTCTTGATTCTTCTCCTGTGTTTATATATTTCATAGAGTTAAACTATAGTTTAAGATCCCATCATTTTTCACTTAGCTTTAGAAGATTTATTAATGGAGGCATTAGATGTCATTGTCTGGATCAATTATAATGAAAATTACTACAGAGAGCACTCTTTCCTACATTTCTTATGACAGTTTCCTAGAATTGGAATTATTGATCAACAGCAAAACTATTTTTAGTCCTTTCATAACAAACTAAGTTTGAAACCAACTGCCCCAGTTTCACACTCATATAAGTGTGTCTGTATCGTCTGTCATTGAACTTCATCATTAAATAAAAATGTTGAAGATTTTGTAATGTAAATAGACCAATTGTTGTCTAATTCAAATGTCTTTGAAAGAGTTTTCATATTATTTATTAGCTATTTATGTTGCTTCTATGAAATCAGTTCATGAACTTCGCTTACTTTTTTGCTTGGGTCTTTCTTTTCTTTTCTTTTCTTTTTTTTTTGTACTAGGGATTGAACTCATGGGCTCTCAACCACTGAGCCACTCCCCCAGTCCTTTTTGAATATATATATTTTAAAAATATTTATTTTTTAATTTTGAGATGGGGTCTAGCTTATTTACCTAGGCTTCACTAAATTGCTGAGGTTGGCCTTTTTTTTTTTTTTAAAGAAAGAGAGAATCAATTTTATTTAGATTTTCATTTGTTTTTTGTTTTTCTGACACTTGGTTGTGTATGTGGTGCTGGGGTTTGAAGCCGGGTCCTTGTGCATGTCAGGCAAGCACTCTACTAATGAGGTACCGCTCCAATCCCAATGTTTTGAGACAAGGTCTCACTAAGTTGCTTAGGGCCTTGCTAAGTTACTGAAGCTGACTTTGAACTCGTGATCCTCCTGCCTCAGCCTCTGGGTTTTCTTATTAAATAATATATATATATATATATATATATATATATATATATATATATATTATATTAAAGCATCTATCTTTGTCATTTGTGATGAATATCTTTTGCCATTTTACTGGATTTTGTACTTTTTGGCTTTTATCTGGGGAGAACGGAAGGTATTTTTACGTGGTTCAGATCTGTATCTGAGGAGACCTTGTTTCTGTGAGTTCTTCTGCCATAAGAGGATTATGGGAAACAAAAATTCCTCCATAATAACTGAAGTCCTTGGTAGAGGCCATTTCCTGCGGACACTGAATTCACCTCTTCCCCTGCAATTGCTGGTCTCTTATTTCTGAAATCTTTACGTCACCCATTAAACCTGTTTTCTATGTTCTACATGGTTAACATTGTTTCTTTGGTTAGTTTTCTTCTGTCCTAAGGCATTTTCTCATTTCCTGATGCTTTCTTTTAAGGTATTATCCAAAGAGATGAGTCACCCATGGAAAAAGGGCTGTCTGGTCTGCGAGGAAGGGACTTTCAGCTGTCTGATGTGTTTTATTTCTCCAAGAAGGGATTGGAAGCCATTGTAGAAGATGAAGTGACCCAGAGGTTCTCCTCAGAGGAGCTAGTGTCATGGAATCTCCTCACAAGAACCAATGTAAATTTCCAGTACATCAGTCCTCGGCTCACTATGGTGTGGGTGTTGGGTGTCATAATACGCTATTGTGTCCTACTACCTCTCAGGTAAGTCACCTGGCTGATAAATTGTTGGCATAATCAATTCAGCTTTCTTTTTCCATCACATATGTAACAGCCACAGAAGAGTGTGGTGGTACTGATTCCGCCTCTTCCCGCTTGGGAAACGCCATCAAACGTGGCCCCTGCAGGAATGTATCATCTATTCTCCTTTAACAATTTTATTTTCACCAAGCGAAGGTGTGTGTTCAGAATTCAATATCTAGCTTACATTCTGTATCCACTCTGCTTTTGCAGACATAGATCATTTGAGGATGCAAAGAAAAGGGAAGTTAGAAAGAAGGGGAGAGCTGGGTACAGTGGTGAACACCTACATTCCCAGTGACTCAGGAGGTTGAGGCAGGAGGACGGCAAGTTCAAGGCCAACCTCAGCGACTTAATGAGGGCCTGTGTCAAAATAAAAAATAACAATAAAAAGGGCTAGGAATGTTGGGGATGTGGCTGAATGGTAAAATCCCTCTCTGGGTTCAATCTCCAGTACCTAAAGGAAAAAAAAAAAGAATAAGAAGAGGAGAGATGCTTTATAGTTTCACATTTCCCAGAGTGTCAACCAAAATATGACAGCTGACTAGAACAATGCTTTTTTTTTTGTAGTCTATAGCAGTTCATATTTACATAGAAGAGAAAAAATTCCAGAGAGTGGTCATCACACGGACAGAGCAATTCAGACCGAGTTTGTCCATCCTATTCCACTATGATCATTCATTTCCCTTGTGAGCAATTACCCTAGTTGTGTCCCCTCTCAATTCTAGGCTTGAGTGCTTCCTGATGAGGAGGCAACCTCAAGCCTGCTTACTGGAACCACAGTGTGGAACAAAAGACACTAGGCAGTGGGATGGAGCTGCAATGGCCAAGATCCGCTTAGCGCAGCGAGGGCCAGCAGTAGGCTTGCGCACAGCCGCAGCGTGCTGTTGATGGTCTTGCTTCATTTCCCTGGCTGTGGCCTTGGCACCCTCCCAACAGAGCTTTCCAGGCAGTTGCTGCCAGCCAGCTGACATTGGCACATGAGTTGAAACCACTTAACCATCCCCAGGGTGACTTATACTTGCCTCATTCAGACTTATTACAGCGGAAGGTTGCTTAAGTAGGCAAATGCTGATCTCCAAAAGGTTCTTTCTGTTTTCTTTTCCTCATGTTGCCAGTGTCCCAACATTGGTGCATAGTAGTCTTTGGGGAATCACTTCAGCTGTGATGACAATTCAAGATTTCACATACACTTTTTTTTTTTCTGGTGGTACTGGGAATTGAACACAGGTGCTACACTGAATCGAATCACATCTGCAGCCTTTTAAATATTTTTTTACAGAGAGAGGGACAGAGAGAAAGAGAGAAACAATTTTTGTTTAGTTTTTCATGCAGCTTTCATTGCTCCGAGACTTCGTTGCGTACGTGGTGCTGAGGTTTGAACTCACTTACTTGTGCATGCTGGGCAAGCACTGTAACCGACGAGCCACCGCTCCAGCCCCCTTTTTAATTTTTTGAGACAGTATCTCTAAGTTGCTTAGGTCCTCACTAAGTTGCTAAAGCTGATCTTGAACTTGTAATCCTCCTGCCTCAGCCTCCCAAGTGGCTGGGATTACAACTATGCACCATCACACCCACCCCTGTAATTTAGTTTTGACTAAACTAGTGCTCACAAGATGATTAACTTTAAAAACTTTTACAAATAAACCACAGATTTAAGAACTGTCCAAGAACGAAAGGAAACTGGCAGAATTAACACCTACTCTTAGTACACGGCTTTCACTGTAAATGATTTGTAGAAGAAACAAATGTTACAAAATGAGCATTTAAAAGACAGACTATGCTGAAATTAATTGTGGTGCTTACACAGCTCTGAATGTGTCCCAAACTGTTGAATTGTACACTTTAAATTATATAATATGTGAACTCCATCTCAATAAAGCTCCTAAACAGATTGTAGCTGAAAATGTATGGCTTGTCTTATTGAAGATAACTTATCTGAACTTATCCATGAGAACTCTTCTGTTGACTTACTTTAACTAGAAATTTTCTGGCATGTTAATTTAGAAAAAAAAACTCAATAGTTTTTAACTCAATTGTTGGAACTTATAATACAACCTTTTCTGATTTAATGTGTGAAAATGTGTGATTATCATTAGGGTAAGATAGCAAAACATTATTTGAAAAATTTTTCATAATCAATGATTTAGTTATGTGTTAGTGACTAACATGAAAATATAAAGAGTCTGACCTTTAAATTGCTATGTCAAAAGTTGTTAAACCAAGACTTCAGAAGATTTAACATCTTAACAAAGTATTTATAGGGAATGATGATCAAACAGATTTGCCTCAGTCAAAATATGTGATACTATTTATTATATTATTTGTTATTGCTGTTTTGAGTGAGCAAAACACTTTCAACATTAATGCATATACTTTTATTTTATTATTTAATATATTTTATAAAGAGAGAAAGAGAGGATTAATTTTATCTATTTTTTCATCTAGCCTTTGTTTGAACCTGGGTCCTTGTGTGTGCCAGGAAAGCACTCCAACTGCTGAGCCACCCTCCAGCCCATAATGCATATAATTTTAAATATTAAGTTTAAAAAAATGTGATTTTTTTTAAAGCTGGGTGTGGTGGCACACACCTGTAGTAGCAGCCACTAGAGAGGCTGAGGCAGGTGCATCTCAAGTTCAAGGCCAGACTGGGAAACTTTGTGAGACCCCTGTCTGAAAATAAAATTTTTAAAAATTCATAAAATATTTTTGTTACATTCTTCATTTTTTTTTTTAAAGAGAGAGGGACAGTGAGAGAGACAGAGAAAGAGAGAAACAACTTTATTTAGTTTTTCACATGACCTTAGTTGCTCCAACCCTTAGCTGTGTACGTGGTGCTGAGGTTTGAACCCGGGTCCTCATGCTTGCCAGGCAAGCGCCGAAACCACTGAGCTCCAGCCCCTACATTCTTCATTTTTGAAGATATTTTATAATGGGTATGATGTTAGTATGGTGGAATATATTGTCATTTTTAAACATAGTAGGGATACAAGTTCAGATGTGTTCCTAGAGTGTTTCCCCAACTAGGCTGAGATGACTTCATTAAGCTAATTTTCTGTATTAAATAATACTGAACTAATTTGTTAAATAATAATAATAACAATGATAATCTATTGAGAGACAGGAGCATGGATTCTGGAGCAGACCGCCTGGGTTTAAACTCTGGCTGTGCTATTTACTGGCTCTAGAACCTTAGGGAAGTTATTTAAACTTTCTATGATTCAGATTTTTTTTTTTTTTTTTGTACCTGGGATTGATCCCAAAGTCACTTAACTATTAAGCTTCATCCACAGACTTTTTTATTTTTTATTTATTTTGAGATAGGGTCTTGCTAAGTTACTTTGGGCCTTGCTGAGTTGCTGAGGCTGGCTTTGAATTTGTGTTCCTCCTGCCTTAGTCTCCTGAGTCACTGGAAGTGTAGGCATGTGCCATTGTGCCCAGCTAAGCCTCAGTTTTTTCATCTGTTGAACAGAGACATTGATAATGTTATTGCCTCATGGAGTTCTTAGGATGGTTCAGGGTGTTAAATATAAATGTACTTAGGCGGGGCGTGGTGGTGCGCACCAGTAATCTCAGTGACTCCGGAAGCTGAGGTGGGAGGATTGCAAGTTCAAAGCCAACATCAGTAACTTCACGAGACCTCTCTCAAAATAAAAAATAAAAAGGGCTGGGCATGTGGCTTGGTGGTTGAGCATCCCCGGATACTATCCCAGGTACCAAAAAAAAAAAATGTACTTAGAATATTACCTGACATTTTATCATCATCTAATGTTAAATCTGAAATTGGTTAAGATAAACTGTTTTTTTAATTCTTAATATCTGGCCAAGGGGTAAAGGCAGATACAATTAAGGTGCAAATCAACTTGACCCTGGAGAGGGTTACTATTTCGGGCTCTGGACTTCAGGTAGCCACTGTAGCTCCCCAGACCCACAAAGTCCTGCTGATTGCGATGATGGTTCCTTTTCATTAGATTACTGATACCTCATGTATTCAGCAAAACATGGTAATGCTCTTTTGAGGACAGGAAGACACAGGTAGACCTTTGGTTCATTTTGAGAGGGCAATGAAATAATCTAAAGTTCTACTTTCTCATTTGACAAAGTAAAATGGATGTAAGGAATCTAATTAATAAAATGTGATTAAGCTATTGATTTTTCCTTTTTTTGATCTAACTCCTAATAGTGTAGAAAAGTATTAATTTTCAACCTTTTCTTGAGTAATTTTATTTGCATTTCTAGAAATGACTATTTTCCTTGTAAAATGATTGGAAACTTCTTTAAAAGCACTTTTCAAAAATGAGAAAATATGTACATGGAGATTAGAGGTATTGTCGGTCGCCTTATTTTCTAACTTCTAAATCATCTTGAGCTACACAAAGGGATAAAATAGTTAAGATTTACATTAAAGGATACCTACTTGATAATATGCTTTGGTTTTACTATGAAAGAGACTTCATAGCTCTCTTAGCCGTTTAATGATTGCATAGATTTTATGTAAGTTTTATGAACAAATGTCTAGGCATTCTGTATCATATAGACCAGTTACCCACATGTGCTTGTACTTTGAAAATGGTGTCAAACTCTATAAAATTATTTTGAAACTTTGCTTTTTTTTTCACTCAAAATGTATCACAGAATACTCTATAGGATCGTGTCAAAATCTTTAGTTTTACTGAATTTTTTTTTATTGGACAAGAGATTGAACCCAGGGTGCTTTACCACTAAATGGCATCTCTGCCTTTTTTATTTTTTATTTTGAGACAGCACCTCCCTAAGTTGCTGAGGCTGTCCTCAAAATTACAATCCTCCTGCCCCAGACTCCTGAGTGGCTGGGTTTGCAGGCATGCACCACTACGCCTGGCCCAGATCTTTTAATAGCTATATCATATTCTGTAATGAGATTGCTTTACAATTTATTTACATTTTCATTATTTACAAATATTTAATTTATTTCCCATTAGATTATTTACCTATTATTTGACAAAATTTTGCATTATTTTCTCTTTTCTTTTTTAGGGTCACCCTGGCTTTTATTGGGATCAGTTTGCTGGTTATAGGAACTACACTGGTTGGGCAGCTGCCAGACAGCAGGTGAAATGTTTCCTTCCATCCAGTGATAAAATAGGACTCTCCTTTCTCGTAGCTGTGTTCACAAAGAGAGTATTTACTTAGTTCCTACATGTTGCATTAAATCTATCATCTCAACCCACTTATTAGAGTTCTGTTTACTTCATCTTCATAGTCGTTATTTAATTTTCCATTGTGCTTCTGCATAAATTGAAAGGAGTAGTTTCCTTGAAGGAGAAATGGAGGGGAAAAAGAAGATGGACTGAGAAACTCAATGAAAAGAGAGTCCTGGGTATCGGCAGGCTTAGAAGGCTGAGACCCAAGAAGCTTTGACAAACCTTGATTTATCATAAGGGAATGAACTGCTAATAGGGAGGGAGCTACTTTCCAATGGAGTTTTGCCCAGTTTTCTTGGTAAATTTTTGCCATTTATTACCAAATGTATCCATGAGACTGTAAGAATTGAACTGTACTTGTTAGATGGGATAGAAAACTGGGCGGAGTGGGGGGCTGGAGAGGTGGCTTGGCGGTTATGCTGCTTGCCTGGCATGCACAAGTACACGGGTTCAAACCCCAGCACCCACATATACAACTGAGTATTGGAGCAATGAAAGCCATGTGAAAAACTCAATAAAGGTTGATTCGGTCTGTCTGTCTCTCTCTCTCTCTCACTGTCCTTCTCTCTTTAAAAAAAGAAAAAAGAAAACGGGAGGGAGCACGTTAAAGGTTTTATTGCAGTGTTTCTTAGGAGGGCCTGTTACTGCACAATAAAATTGTCTCTTTTTCCTTCAGCCTCAAAAACTGGCTGAGCGAACTGGTACATCTGACTTGCTGCCGGATCTGTGTGCGGTCCCTCTCTGGTACCATTCATTACCATAACAAGTGAGTGTCTGCTGGCTTAGTGCCTTCCCTTCCTTGTTAAATCCAGCAGGGGGTGACCAGAGCAGGAAGGAGGTGGGGTCTGATGACATCCTGGGTGCTCAGCTCTGTGAGTGTCATAGATATAACAGTGCATTAAACAGCTTAAAAAGGGGGTCTGTCTGCAGAAGGATTGTGGTAATCAACGTGCCCTGGCACTTCATAATTGGGCAGTTAGGGTGTGCAGGCCCTATGAGATGGGCATGTTATCCCCTTTTACAATGGAAGAAATGGAAACTCTGGATTGGCTATTTAGGATTACATAGTAAGTTTCAAAGTCCAGTTTCAGTTTTGAGCCAGGTGTGCTGGATTTAAAAAACAAAATTCCTGGGCGTGTGGTATGGTGGAATACAGTTTTTTAGTTTCAGTCTTGCCACTTCTAAAATTCCATAACTGATCCTTAAAGAAAACACTACATTCTGTTTCCCTCACCCCCAATCAGTTACCTAAGGAAAGTTATTAGCTAAATGAAAGTGATTCTGATTGCAATTTTTTTTTATTAAAAAATCATTGTTTAAGGGCTGGAGTGCTGGCTTAGCGGTTACAGCACTTGCTTTGCATGTGTGTGTACACGGAGTTCAAACCCCAGCACCAAGTACGCAGCAGAGTGTCAGAGGAATGAAAGTCACATGAAAAACTAAATAAAAATTGCCTCTCTCTGTCTCTCACTGTTACTCTCTCTTTAAAAAAAAAAAATCATTGTTTAAAGTTTTAGAGCACATCTATTTTTTCCTGATGGGTTTTTCTGTCTCATTTGTAGAAGGGAAAACATTTTGTCATGTGACTTTACCATGTGTTACCAACATAAAATTCACTTTAAAAATTTTAAGTTATCTGATTTTGCTATTGAACTATGATTTCTTTATCCAGAAATTTATTTGTTGAACAAGCACACAATCTTTTAATGAAATTATATATATATATATATATATATTCTGAAGATTAGATTTACCCCCAAGAGTGCCCCCCACAATTACCCACCCTTATCCCTCCCCTCCCCTTCCCAAAACATCTCTAAAAATGTATTAGGTTGTATAACATTACACCTTATCCGGATTTAACACATGATAATAGACTTCCTTTCTCAATGGCCAGGGTCTAGCTCCAGCCTCCACAGATGAGTGAAGACATTTGACCCTTGGTTCTCTGGGTTGTGCTGATTTCACTCAGCATAATTTCTTCCATAGCCATCCATTTACCTTCAAAGGTTGCAATATCATTGTTTCTAATTGCTGTATAAAATTCCATGGTGTATATGTACCACAGTTTTTGGATCCATTCATCCAGTGAGGGACATCTGGGTTGGTTCCATAATTTAGCTATTGTAAATTGAGCTGCTATGAACATAGATATTACTGTGTTGCTGTAATGTGCTGATTCTAAATCCCCTGGAAAAATACCCAGGAGAGGAATACCAGGATCATATGGTGGGTTCATACCTAGTTTTTTGAAGATTCTCCACACTGCTTTCCAGAGGAGCTGTACCAGTCTGCAGCTCCACCAACAGTGTGTTAGTGTGCCTATCTCTCCACAGCCCCTCCAGCATCTATTATTGTTTATTTTCTTCATTTTTGCCAATCTGACTGGTGTGAGGTGATATCTTAATGTAGTTTTCATTTGCATTTCTCTGATTACTAGTGATTTAGAGCACTTTCTCATGTATTCATTGGCTTGATCAATGTCCTCTGTTGAGAAGCTTCTATTTAGTTCTTTGGCCCATTTATTGATTGGGTTGTTTGTGTTTTTGTAGTTGAGGTTTTTGAGGATTTTGTAGATTCTGGATATGAGGCTCCTGTCAGAGGAATCAGATAAGAAGTAGAAGACACTCTGACAGAAATGTGATCAGAGGAAGCATCTGCAGAAAAAGTGCTTTAAAGACATAGAGATGTGATCATAGCTTATTATAGAAGTGCCTCTAATTTTAAGAAAAATATGCTGAAATCATTATGTATTTGGTTCCCTCTTCTCTGAATAGGACTAAGCAAAACTACTTTGCTTTATTGGTGTTAACTTTCATTTAACTCTAGGGCAGAGAGGCAGATGAAACTATGGGCCTGTAGACTAAATTTGACCCTCCATCTCTCTTTTGTAAATAAAGTTTTATTGGAACACAGCCATGCTCATTTATTTATCTGATGTGGCCTTTGTGCCACAACTGTGGAGTTGACTAATTGTGGCAGGGATTGTCTGGCTGTGAGTATTTACTCTCTGGTCCTCAACAGGAACAGTTTGTTGACCTCTGCTCTAGTGGGATAAGAGGGAGGAAGCCATGGTAAATTTGCATGTGAATCACCATGGAGCCAGTAAAAGTGATACTAGTGACGATGATGAAAATCATACGAAAATACTTATGATTGATAAACAAAAACTCAGGGATTAAAAAGGGAAAGTCATAGTCTCCTTACTCTACTTCCTTACACTGCCTATAAATAACCTTTTAAAGATGGTCCCATGTACCTTCAAACTTTGGTTTTTAAAATACACTTTAAAAATGTCTCTCTCTGCTTTTCTGCAGAACAGTGGTTAGTGGTTGTTTTCTGAGGTTTAGAACCTATCATTGTAATTGCAGGCAGTACAGACCTCAGAAGGGAGGCATTTGCGTAGCCAACCACACCTCTCCAATAGATGTTCTCATCTTGACAACAGATGGATGCTATGCTATGGTAAGAGCACTTCATTGTGGATTCTGGGAGCTGTGTGTTTTATTGATTCCTTAAATATTTTATTTATTTTGTCAAATTTGAAAGTATCATATTAGACATTTGACTGGGTTATATAATTATAGCCATAGAAAGCATACTAGATTTGTATGAGGAACAGATTGTGCAAGAAAGAGAAAATAGACTTGTGCCCACCTGTAATCCAGTGACGTGGGATGCAGGAGAATCCAAGTTCAAGGACAGCCTCAGCAATTTAGTCCAATTGCCTCAAAAAAGGCTGGGGATGTAGTTTATTGGTAAAGCACCCCAGAGTTCAATCCTCAGTACGAAGAAAGAAAGGGAATAACTGTTGATATTTATAGTAGTAAATAATGAATTGATTGAAATGTGGAGTTACTTGAACTTGATAGGAGTTTATAAAGTCGATTCCATTTTGCTTCTAAAATCCCTGCCAATCTTTAATAACACTTGGCAATATTAGAGTCTTCCTTCTTAGAGTTGTGCAAATCCCCTAGTCTGCCTCTTAGCTACTCCTTCTTGCAGGAAGATATGTGCAATAAAAAAAGAAAAAATCTGGCTCTTTAATGAGGCTCTAGCAAGAAAGGCAAATATTTATGCCACGTTACCTTTCTCAGATCTTGTGCACAGCCTCCAAAGAAAAGAAAGTAAAAGAAAAGCAAAGAAAAGAGAACAAACCCTGGTGACAAACCCCAAAACCTGCAGTAAAACCACACCTCGAAATACTCTTTCATGGGGATGAGCAGGAACCACATCTGACAGTTTTTCAAATGTTTGCTAGTTCCCTTACAAATTTGTCAAGAGTTCCTGCATCTCTTCTATGTGTCGGATGAATTCTACACAATAATGGGCCATGTCCTATTGTGCATGGTGGTTAACTGTCTTGAGGAGTGTGTGGAATGATTGGACAGGGGTCCTGAGGGATCCATTCCTGTTGTCTTGGAGGTGGGTTGGGCTTCAGAGACAGCAGAGGGGTTAGATTTCACCTGTGTCATCACGTGGCAGAACGTGGAAGGGCAGAGATGTAAGAGCGTGAAGGTGCCCCTGACAGCCCTTTTAATAATGGCATTAACCTGTTCTGTATTCTAGACACTTCCCTTTAGGCCTCTCCTGTCAATACTGTTGCATTGGCAATTAAATTTCCAATATGTGATTTCTGGAGGATGCATCAAACCATAGCACTGCTTAATCATGATTTTGTGTTTCTGAGACCATATTTCATCTGTTTCCTGGTTAATGAAAAGTTGAGTATGATGTATCTGTGACTCAGGGCCTCAAAATTTTGTTGGCATCATCCATGCTTTTTTTTATATATCATAAATAACTGCAATTACATTATTAGTCAAGGTTTTAAAAAACCTCGTAACTGCTGTGGGGTGTGATGGTTGCATGCCTGCGATCCCAGCAACTTGGGCAGCCGAGGCAGGAGTATGGCAAGTTTGAGGCCAGCCTTAGCAATTTAGTGAAGACTTAAGCAACTTACTGACATCCTGTTTCAATAAATAAATAAAATAAAATAAAAAGGATTGGAGAGGTATGTAGCTCAGTGGTAGAGCATCCCTTGAGTTCAATGCCTGGTACTGCAAAACAACAACAACAACAACAACAAAAAACAACAAACACAAAAACAAAACAACAATAACAACAAAAAACAAACTAAAAAAAAAACACAAAGCAATGCTTTGCAACTGCAAATTGTCCAGTGGATTGAGTGATAGCAACATGAAACCAATGATTATATTTAAATTGGAGTTGGTCAAGTATACAAATTCAAACCCCAGCACCCACGTACAGTACAACTAAGTGGCAGAGCAATGAAAGCCATGTGAAAAACTCAATAAAAATTGATTCTCTCTCTTTCTTTCACTGTCCTTTTCTCTTAAAAAAAAAAAAAAGTAAAGGCTGCTCATCAAGAACACTCTTTGCCTGTGTATGGGCTTACAGATGCTTTGAGTACACTAGTAAGCTCAGTCAGCAGAAGGCAGCCAATCTTATCTCTGAGTGGGGGATAGAAATTTATTGTTACTTAGAAAGAAAAATAAAGCTTTCTCTGGATAGCTGTGCCTTAACTTTTTTCTCTTTTTCTCATGGCATTTCTAGGTTGGTCAGGTTCATGGTGGATTGATGGGAATTATTCAGAGAGCTATGGTTAAGGCTTGTCCACATGTCTGGTTTGAACGCTCAGAAATGAAGGATAGACACCTGGTTACCAAAAGGTAAGTGATGAGATGGCTCAGTATTCATTGGGGTAGCATAAAATAAATAAATTTGGGCCTTTTGGCCAAAAAGGGCAGAGTTCACTATGGATCAAAACTAAAACATATAGAGTCCCATCTGTAGTTGATTTTTCTAGTGAGTTATTCACCACAATTAAAAAAATAATTCTGGGGGCTCAAGAGGTGGCTCAGTGGTAGAGTGCCTGCCTGGCATGCACAAGATGCTGGGTTTGATCTCCAGCACTACATACACAACTAAATAATGGAAAAACAAAACCAGATGACAATAATTAACTCTAAATAATAATTCTGTAGTCATAGTGGGACATGATACAGAGTTAGAATGCTCGTATGTCTGTGTTACCTCGACAGGTATAGTCACGGTACTGGTATTCACGATAGTTGAGTCACTCATGTTTAATGTTTAAAAGTACCTCCTCGAAGTTTGAATAATTGATACTTATTTGTTGAGTAAGTAAATAGTTTGTTGTTAGCTGAATGACTGCTATCACTTCAATCCAACTACAGACAGAACTGATGATCTTGTGTTAATCACCTTCCTGTCATTGTAGCATAAAACCTGAGACAACCAACTTTATAAGGGAAAAGGTTTATTTTAGTTGGTGGTGTCAGAGATTCCTGTCCATTGTTACTTGGCCCTGTTGTTTGGGTCTGTGGCCTCACAATACATCTGGGCAGGAGCACGTGGCAGAATAAATCTGTTCACCTCATAGCAGCTGGACAGCAAAATACAGTGGAGAGGCAGGCCCCAGTGTGTCTTCCACTGGCACCACCCCAGTGACCTAACTGCTCCCTCTCCTGAAAGTTCCACTGCTTCCCAATAGTGCTACAGAATGGCGACCAGCCTTGAATACGTAGGAGACACTTGTCCAAACTATAACAGATCATTCTGGAAAGGGAGGTTAAGGAACCTGTGGGGCTGGGTGAAGAGGAGCTACCAGGAATTTTGCCTAAAGTTTTTAATTCAAGGCCTTCTGGTTGTTGCTTCTATAAACACAAAGGTGGCCCAGGCTCTTACATGAAAAGTGCTGTTGAAATCTCCTTCAGGTTGTAAAGCGCTCCCTATCTTGAGATTGCTTGGCAATGGAACTCTCTGGCAGCTGCCATCTCCGCCCCTACCAGCTTCTGATGAGCAGAGTTGGGAATACAGGTCCAGCTGTAAGGAGGGCAGGCCCTAAGCCTCAAGAATCTCAGTCTTAGCTGTATGGTGTGGATTTCTTAGGAGAGTTCAGTCTGTCTAATTTAAGGAGATGCCTGCTTAATATAGCTATACTGTAGACAGTTTCAGCTATCAATATTCCCATCTCTCAGATGAAGAAATATAAGTACATGAAGGACACAAAGCTATTGGCATGATGCCCCCAGAGCTCGTGTCACATTAACCACTGAGCCACATCTTTGGTCCTTTTTCTGTTTTATTTTGTGACGGGGTTTTGCTGAATCCTTAGGGCTTCTCAAAGTTGCTGAGATTGGTCTTGAACTTGTGATCCTCCTACCTCAGCCTCCTGAGTTTCTGGGATTACAGGCATGCACCACTGTCCCTAGCTAGAGTTATTCAGTAATAATAGGCAGAAAGCACTGAAAATTGTACACTTTGAAATCTGAAAAATTGAAATAGTGCAGATCTTCTTACACTTTTAAAGAAAGGGAAAATCCTGTTTATTTTTTTCTTTACCTCTTATTTCCTTTCTCCTTATTGCTTTATATTCATATTTGTACTAGTAGAGTATAAAGAATATCAAAAAGAACTCCCATCTCTTTCTTTTTAAAGGTAGAATTTTGAGTTTTTGTTTTTCTTTGCAGACTAAAAGAACACATTGCTGATAGGAAAAAGCTACCCATATTAATCTTTCCTGAAGGTAAGAATAGAGATTGCCTACCAAGTTATTGTTGATAACATCAAAGGATCAGGAATATGTGAAGAAACAGTTACTCCGGAACCAGCATTCTTAGTCCAGAATGGGATGAACTTTTGAGCTATTCACTTCCTGCTTTCTTTTGAGGTTTTTTTTTTTTTTTTTTAAAGAGAGAAGGACAGTGAGCGAGAGAGAGAGAGACAGGGAGAATCAATTTTTATTGAGTTTTTCACATGGCTTTCGTTGCTCTGACACTTAGTTGTGTACATGGGTGCTGGAGTTTGAACCCGTGTGCTTGCACAGGCCGGGCAAGCGCTGTAACTGTTGAGCCACCGCTGCAGCCCCTTTCTTTTGAGATTTGATGGAAGTCATGGTACCTTTTTAATTTAATTTAATTTTTATTATTATTATTTTTTTTGCAGGGCTGGGGAATCCCTTTTTTATTTTAAAAGTCATTTCTGAGTAATAAATTTAGAAAGGTATTGCCTGTGATTTTAAGGGTAATATTTTAAAAGTGTTGAAGTTGTCTACTGTTGCAAAGAAGTTGTACTTATATTTAATAGTCAAGTAAGTTTGTTATTGAATATGCTTAGAATTATTGTATTATTCCTTAAGCAGGGATGGATTTGTGAAGTGGTAGCAAAATGCCCATCATTTTGATATTTTTAAGTATTTTATATAAAAGTCATTCCTTTTAAAATTTATTTTAAAAGATGATTCACTTCCTCACTCCTACCCACTCTTTCAGGAACCTGCATCAATAATACTTCAGTCATGATGTTTAAAAAGGGAAGCTTTGAAATTGGAGGAACCATCCATCCAGTTGCAATTAAGGTAAAACAGATTTTTAAAGAAGGTCTTAAATTAGTGACGTTATTTTGATATAATTATAAGTTTAAAATCTGCAAGAATGAGGAAACTTGCATACTGTACCAAGATCCTCCAGATCTTTGTGTTCTGCCCCGTTTGCTGTGTTATGCTGACTCTCTGTTCCGTGTTTGTGGATATGCACTGGGAGACGGTGTGCCAGGAGTTATATTAAATACTAAGGATGTAGTGCTAGAAGAGATACTACCTCTGCTTTCATTGACCTTCCAGTTCCATGTGAAGCAGACATTTAAATACCCTCCTATTGCAGTGTTCTGGGGCTCTATTTGGAAAAGCAGTCTGCTTTAGTCAGAGGAGTTAGCTGGCTAGCTGTACTTTTTTGTGATTAGTTCTATCAAAAAGAATCGAAGGAAAATGGGGTTCTGATAGAGCTGTTGGCCTGCCAGCTTAAAACCATTGAGTGGAATCAGAAAAGCCGCCACTTGGTTTGTAACTGGGGTGTATTTTCTTTTCCTCTTTCTCAGTATAACCCTCAATTTGGTGATGCATTCTGGAACAGCAGTAAGTACAACATGGTGAGCTACTTGCTTCGCATGATGACTAGCTGGGCCATCGTCTGTGATGTGTGGTACATGCCCCCCATGATGAAAGAGGTATTCCTTAGATAACGCCTGGTCTTTGGTGCTTTATATAATCAGATAAAGACAAAAACCTTTATCTAAAACACCAGGATGTCTCCATTATTCACATCATGCCTTTCTGCTTTCTCAGCAAATGATATTTTCTTTTCTTTTTCTTTCTTTTTTCTTTTCTTTCTTTTTTTTTTTTTGTGGTAGGAGGTGCTGGGGATTGAACTCAGGGGTGAACTACCACTGAGCCATATTCCCATCCCCTTTTTGTGTTTTATTGTGAGACAGGGTCTTGCTAAGTTGGCCTTCAACTTGTGATCCTCTTGCCTAAGCCTCCCTAATCACTGGAACCATAGGCTTACATCACCACACCTGGCTGTTTTTTAAATACTGTGTTAAACAGTCATCAACTCAAGCCAGTATATATTGAGAGACTCCTTTCCAAAATAGTTTTTGTAATTGCTGTTGGCTTATTGAACCTACAGATATTATTGAATGTTATATCTTGGGTAAGACTAATAAAGAGCATAATAAAGATATACTCATAATTAAAAAATTAATACAACATTGCATTTTGTTTTTATTTTTTTAAGGGAGAGAGAGAGAGATAGCGAGAGAGAGAGAGAGAAAAAGAGAGAATCAATTTTATTTATTTTTTCATCTGGCCTTTGTTTCTCCAACACTTAGTTGTATATGTGGTTCTGGGGTTTAAACCCGGGTCCTCATGCTTGCCAGGCAAGCACTCAACCTCTGAGCCATGGCTCCAGCCCAACAATGCATTTCTTGATAGAATAAATGATACTTGCTATGCTTGACTGAGAAAAGAAAGTATTTGAGCTGAAATGTGCATCTTATATTTTAAAACAAATATGATTATGAGACATTTTAAGGCATTATTCGAAAATCCTATATGCTAAATGTGTACTTAATTTTTTTATAACCAGGAAGGGGAAGATGCAGTCCATTTTGCTAACAGGGTTAAATCAGCTATTGCAGTACAAGGAGGATTGACTGAACTTCCCTGGTAAGTGTTATTTATTTATGCTAGTGTTATTTATTTATGCTAGTTAGCCACAGGCTAAGCCAAAAGTGAGAGTGGTTTATACATAATAACAATGACTTGAATAAGACAAGTTTATCTTTCTCACTTGTGCAATAGCTCAATTTGTATTACTCTACCATCCTCAATAAGTGCTTCTACTTTATGGTCTAAGATGCCTGCTTCAGCTCTACCCAGTGTATGCAGCAAATAACTAGCAGGGAGAAATTTAAAAACAGAGGGATGCACCCAACTTTAAGAACACAAACTGGAAGTCAGACCTGCTACTTACACTGCAGGCTAGTACTTAAGACATATGATGCCCAGCTCAAAAGAAGTTGGGGAATGTAGTCTTTGTTTTGGGTGGCCATGTCCTTAACTAGAATGGAGGGTTCTTCTACTGAAGAAGTGGAGAATGGATTTGAGGGTGGGGCAAGGGGCTACTTACAAGCTTGTTCATATTTAACTCCAGTTATAATTATATTAAAGAAAACTTTAAACTTGAAAAAAGGAAATGAGTGAGATATATTAGTTATGGGTAGCTATGGTTTTCATTTGTTGTTGTTAAAGAATGAATACAGTTGAATGTATTAGTCAGTTTGGGCTGCCATAACAAAATACCATAGCCTGGGTGTCTTAAATAACAAAGGTTTATTTTCTCATAGTCCTGGAGGCTAGAAGTTTGAGATTAGGCTGCCAGGTGGCCATTTTCTGGTGAGGGCTCTCCCCTTGTGTGGCAGAAGTCTATTCTCCCACAGCTGATGTGACCTTCTTGTGCAATCATGGGGGAGGGGGAGAAAGCGAAAGAGAGAGCGAGCTCCGTAGTGTATCTTCTTACAAGGCTATTAATCCCATTATAAGGCCCACCCTTATGACTCTTTGAAGCCTAAATACTTCCCAAAGACTTCATCTCCAAATGGTATCATATGGGGAGTTAAAGCTTCAACATATGAATATGAATTTTGGAAGGATAGCCTAGAAGATTCAGGGATAGGACAGATTAGCTTAACTAAATCTCTCAGTAATGATCCTCAAGTTTTTCAGTTTCCTTTTATCAGACCATATACAATTTTATAATAAAATATTGCTTTTAGTTACCTTAAAAATGAAAATATCCTCACTACCTTTCAGATATATGTGTTATCTATTGGATATTAATTAACATTGCTAGGTAATTTTTTTTCTGTTTTGGTTCCAGGGATTGAATCCAGGGATGCTTAACCATTAAGCAACATCCCCAGCCCTTTTTATATTTTAATTTGAGACAAGATCTCATTAAATTGCTGAGGGCCTCCCTATGTTGCTGAGGCTGCCTCAGCCTCCTGAGTCACTAGGATTATAGGTGTGCATCACCATGCCCAGCTAGATTGATTTATTTTTTTTTTTGGTAGATTACATGAAAACTTTCGTGTGATCTTAAAATGGTTCTTACACATAGCTACTTAAAAACTAAGACTTACTGGCATTGTAAAGGAGAATAGAGGAAAAGTGAAGTCTCTAGAAGTGACGCCTCACAGTTGGGGTACTTAGAGCATCGTGAGATTTACTGGGTGTTTGGGAAGGTGTTTTATTATACAAAAATACTGTCAGGATGCTCAGAGACAAACATCACTAACTGTAAATTTTTGCTCATTTATAGCCTGAACCTTACGAAAGGAGAAAGGTCTTTCTTATGTTTCTCCTTCCCTTCCTTAGCTCTCAGTGTCCAGAATTCATGCAAATGCTGTGAATTAGAGACTTTACAGACAACACTAGGGACCTAACAATGTTTTTCATTTCAAGGAAACTTCCCACAACTGACCCTGTCCTGCATAGTGTGTGGACTGTGGTCTGCTTTTACGTTGAGGACTTACTAGTGGGCTGTGTATGAGGTTCGACTTTATAAGCTAGAACTTTGTGTTGGTCTCAGGCAGGGGTCTGTACGGAGGTGAAGTTCAGTCCTCAAGGCACTGAGTTCCCTAGCTAACCTGTGATCACATGTCACCATCAGAAAGCACTTGGTAAACTCTCATGCTAACTGGGTAAAAATTAAACAGTCACAGTATAAAGTAAGGAAGTCTTGGTCCACGATCTCTTAAGAGTTAAAATCTAAAAATTAGAACAGAGCAGAGGGAGTGGCCCCCAGTCTTTTCCCAGGTTTTCCAGTTGTGTCTTTGTGAATTCCAGAAAAGGAAAGGTGTGCAGAGTCTTCTTAATAAAGACAGGTCTGCGATTTAGCACCCTGGAGAGAGTTCAAAGATTCATGGGCTCTGAATGAAGGAATGAGGCTTTCTTAGGGACTAACTTTGGTGGGATGCAATTCATGATTTTGTTGTTTATTTTACCCTGAAATTTTTTAAGTTTTAAGAGAGTGGAGGAGAGAGAGGTATATATATACATATCACACACACAGACACACACAGACACACACGTATAAAATCACACACACACATATATATGTAATTTTATTTATTTTTTCATCTAGTTTTTGTTTTCCCGACAGTTGTGTATGTGGTGCTGGGGTTTGAACCTGGGTCCTCATGAATGTCATGCAACTACTGAACCACCTCTACTGCACCCTGAATTTGTTTTTGAATATGGAAGAGTATAGAC
This sequence comes from Aplodontia rufa, assembly GCA_004027875.1. Classification (NCBI taxonomy): domain Eukaryota; kingdom Metazoa; phylum Chordata; class Mammalia; order Rodentia; family Aplodontiidae; genus Aplodontia; species Aplodontia rufa. Next base: position 156,550 of record PVKS010000139.1, read on the forward strand.
ACTAGAAATATAGTGCTTGGACTGGAACAAATCTTAGAGTTAGATCTGAATAATGATTAACTTGTGCATCTGTAAAGAATGTATCCACACATACACACATTGTCCTTATTATTTTTTTTTTCCTTAAGGGGAAGAAAGAGAGACTCTTTCATTATTTTCATCTGTTTTTTGTTTTTTCAACACTTAGTTGTGTTTGTGGTGCTGGGGTTTGAACCCAGGTCCTTGCACATGACAGGCAAGCGCTCTACCACTGAGCCATTGCTCCAGCTCCATCTTTACCATTTCTTGTGGGTATATTTTAAAACTTTCATACAGTTTTCCAGTAAGATACAGATAAATGGAAAAACAATAGTTGTTTTCGTTAGAGAAAATATAGGAAAACAAATTCTGGTTTTAGTAATCCATGTTCCAATTCAAATATTGAATAAAACAGCCCTAACTTTTAAAACAGAACTGGGTGGAGGACATATTATTCTTTACTTTAATGAAGCATCAGAGAGATTATCCTTCCTCAAAGTCACATGTGTTTGGTAAGTGGTAGATCAGAAGCTGAAATGTGGGTCTGTCTGCTTCCAGAATCAGGGCTCTTTGCCCACTTGCTGACCAGTTGCCTGAGTGTCACGGCACCGTGCAGCAGGTACTGATATGCGACCTATCTCCATCATTGCTGGAGAGCATCTTGTATATATTTACCTTTCTTCTCCCAGGGATGGAGGACTGAAGAGAGCCAAGGTGAAGGACACCTTTAAGGAAGAGCAGCAGAAGAATTACAGCAAGATGATTGTGGGCAACGGGTCGCTCAACTTGGAATCAAACTGATGTGCCCCTGATGCCACCCCGTACATAAACTTGGCTTCCCAGAACCAGCCCTTAGAAGTGAAGTGTTTTTGGTTTTTGTTGTTGTTGTTTGTTTGTTTTATCGTTAATCTTTTCTACAGGATGATTGTTTCTACCTCTTAATGCCAGAGGCAGAACCTACAGGTGCCCTGACTTGGCTTTTGCTGCTGTTCTGGCACCAGCCTCGTGAATCCTAAGGTAGTTTACCAAGGCAACACAGATTCTGCCTTTTGTAAAATGATGGTGTTGTTGGTGATTGAATGAAATATCCATGCAGAGAAAAATGCTTCTAGAATGTATTTGGACCTTGGAAAATACCCCAACATTTTTCCATAATTTGCTTTCCCTCACCTGTCAATCACTTCCGAGGTGGGGTCACACATCAGTGTGAGGTTACCATGAGGATTACAAGACTGCAAGTTGAAAAGAAAAATGGGTTTTAGGGGAAAGGACAGCTTTGTGGTCACCTGATCTGAAAGTCAAAATGAAGTATAAATTGTTTTTCACTAGTGTGTTGGAAGAGAAGTTGTGTTTTGTAAGCTTCACCAAAGAAGAGTGAGTGGAAGTAAGTGTGTGTGCGTGCATTTATGTATAGGCAAATCACAACACATTTCAGCCAGCAATGGTGATAAAGAAGTTGGTTAATTTTTTCTTGTTTATATGCTAAAGATTCCCTTCCATGTACTGATTTGTTTGTTTTTGTAACCAAACACATTTTCAAATAGAAGGAACCTTAAAAGAAAATCACACTGGGTATCTTTAGTGTGAATGAGAAGATCACCCCTCACCCTCCAGTCCTTGGTGGCTTATTCTCAAACCTTCCTAGTCTCTTAAGCAGAAAAATAAGTGGTATCATTACCTTTTGGAAACTGAGCCTTAAATTTTTTTTAAAAGGGGGAAATAAGAATTTCCTGACTCAAATAGCATAAGTAATGTTTGATAGCAATATAATATCACTGTAAACTCTTGAGTATTATTGGTGTTCTGATAACCATGTACAGAATGTGAACTGTCTTACCATGAACATAAATAAATTTTATATTTTTAATCACGTGTTGCATTATTTCCTTCTCTCTACCTTCTTCTGATTTTGAGTAAGTTAAATTCTTTCTATTACAGACAAGGATTGTTTAGAGAATCAATTTTATTTACTTTTTCATCTGATTTCAGTTTTTCCAACACTTATTTGTGTATGTGGTGGTGGGGATTGAACCCAGATCCTCATGCATACCAGGCAAGTGCTCCATGGCTGAGCCACTGCTCCAGCCCCAAGGATTGTTTTCACTTCAGTGAGATACACAGATTTTGTTGGAATTGAACACCCGGGAAACTGGAACATCAGCCACTGGTCTTTCCCCCCCCCCCACACACTTTTTAGTTATTTGGAACCTGACCATGTGGACTCTGACTTGAAAAAAGTCTCAGACTTAAAATATTTTCCAGGTGAACTCAGGCAATTACACCTAATAGACTGGATAGGCGAGCCTGGCATAGCTCCTTCAGTGCATATCCTTCTTGTCTAGCTGGTAAGATTTGACCCCCACAAGAAATTTGCACACAGGTTTCCTTCATGTTCAGCCACCTTTCTGTTTCCTTGCCCCCACCCTCTCCCTTTGTTGTTGCTTTAAGTGTTGTCTTATTTCCAAATTGCTGGGGTGACCTTGACCAGGAATTAGCAAATCAAAATATGTCAAGGTGACCCTTTGTTGTATTTGTTTTTCTTTTCACTTTTCATAGTAAATATGGCTTGAGTTAAGGGATCCATTTTATTAGCTCAGTTCTCAGGAAAGCTAATAAAACCTCTAATGGTATTTTGTTCGGACATGGATAAAATGTGTCTAAGCACAGAGAAAACAATGAAGCTCTTGTGTATTCATTGGCCAGTCCAATGCTAGCTCAGTCAGAACTTGCATCATGTAGGTCTCTGACTCATGCAATGAATTTTCAAGTTGTTTGAAATTGCCATGTTTCTGGAAAGCTAGTATTGATCACATTTAGCTCATGTTTCCCTAATATGTAATGCCCACTTTAGAAATATTGTGTCTAGAGTTTAGTATTGCTGAGTCTTAAATACATGAAGAGTAGTAAAGTATCAAGGGTAGAGAGGATTTGTTAGAAAAATCACATCAGATATGACATTTCATCTAATCCTTGCATAGATTCATTAATCAAGCCTTGAGGCTCCCCCACTTGCACCCTGTCCCCAATCCATTGTGCTGGCTTAATTATAGACAACAAGGTTTATAAAAACCAGTGGCTTCTGAAATACTGTGGCACACCCTGGGGTTGGATGAGCAACCACGTGCGAAACAGTAAATACAGTCAAGAGCGCAGGGAAATGGTCCTGAATGGCAGTTGGGTACAAAGGACAGTCTCCAGGAAAGGTTTCCTGTGTAAACAGTCCTTCAAGGCATATTCAACACTGTCTTGATTATTTGCAAATGTACATGTGGCACTTTGGGCATTCTGTTGATGCCTTAACATATTAGGGTGGCTGGTTTCTTGTAATTACAGATGGTCTGTGGTCATGAGGTCTGACTCTTGGCCGCACCAGCTCTCAGCCTGAGTTACTAAAATGTATTACTGGCGGTCTCCTGATTGGACAGAGTAGGTTGTGATGGGAGGTGGGGGCAAAGGTGGGGTCTGGGATTGGTCCTGATGGTTGGGGTTCCTAATAAGAATGTTGACAAAAGAGGTGCTCTTTATTTGCAGTACTAGTCGGGAGGTTTTGACAGGGGTGTTCTACCGCTGAGCTGTATCCCCAGCCACGCCACCCCTCCCACTTGTTTTGGAGACGAGGTTTGGCTAAATTGCTGAGGCTGACTTCAAACTTTTGATCCTCCTGCTTTAGCCTCCCGAGTAGCTGGGATTACAGACCTGTGCCACCATGCTTGATTTGCATTTTTTTTTTTTTTGGCACTGAGATTGAACCCAGGGGTGCTTAACCACAGAGTAAACATCCCTTGCCCTTTTTATATTTTATTTTGAAACAGGGTCTTGCTAACTTTCTTAGGGCCTCGCTAAGTTGCTGAGGCTGGTTTTGAACTTGTGATCCTCTAGCCTTTGCCTGCCGAGTCCCTGGGATTACAGGCATGCACCACCGTGCCTGGCTTGCTTTTGTTTTTTAACACTTGGTCCTAGTGGATTATATTGATATTTGGTATAATTAGTTTTTTTGAATAATAATGAAGGCAATAGGATAGTCATAAGACATGCTGTAATTGTGACTCTAGCACAGACTGGCTTTGCAGCCTTTATAATTATGTAATTCTCCTTTATCTTTTTATTTATTTATTTTTAAATTTTTTTATTCAGAAATTTATTTGTTGGACAATCACACAATCTTTTTTTTGTTTTGTTTTTTGTTTACAGATGGGTTGGTTTTTTTATTCGATAGACATGGTCTTACAATTAGGAGGTGTTCATCATCAAACAATCAAGAACAGCAGTGTAATGACAGAAACAAGCCCATACTGGTGCCAGACCATGCTATCCCCCTCTTTGGGTTCCCCATGGTTCCAAGTTTCGTCTTTTTATTTATTATGAAAATAACAGAAAATACCAATTGTACATGAAAGTAGGTCCGCTTCAAGGGCAATGTTAACAACAAATACCTGCATACTCATTACCCACACTGATAATTAGAACTTGACTGTATCCCAGGAGAGAGGAAAAGTCAATTTCTTATTCCAGTTACTCTTGATGGACAGCAGGATTGTTTGTAGCTGTTTCGTAAACATGCTTGCGTGTATCTCCTGATGTACACTCACAGGAGTTTCTCTAGCCAGTTGTTTAGTGGAATTAGGATAGCTGCATGGTAGGATATTAGCATTCTTAGTTTTAATGTAGATGCTGTCAAACCGTTTCCAAAAAAATTTTACACAACCCATCAGCAGTTGTGTGAGAGGAACATATAAGTCTTGTGTAAGAACATATTTGGGGGTTGGAGCAGTGGCTTGGCGGTTACAGTGCTTGCGTAGCATGCATGGGCAAGGACGCAGGTTCTAATCCCAGCACCACATACACAGCGAAATGTCAGAGCAACGAGGGACACAAAAAATTAACTATAACTGATCCTTTCTCTCGTTCTCACTGTCCCTCTCTCTTAACAAAAAAAAAAGAAGCCATACACTTGGATTTATTTTTATTGTCTTCTTTTGTGCTTTCTATTCCATTTTTTCTTCCCTCTTCTTCTCTTCTTTTGCATTTATTACCTCTACCATTTATTTTCACTACATAAATTGGAGATTAATGGGTCTTCTTTTTATTCATTCTGTGGTTACCTTAATAATTTCAACTTGCATGCTTGTTGTATTCAAAAGTCAATCATTTTCCTAAATCTCCTAAAAAAATATAAGGATTCTAGACCTTGAATTTTAGCCATCTGCCCTCAGTTTACACGATATCATGAATATTAATTAGCTTTATTTATTTAAATACTGGAGACTGACCCAGGGGTGCTTAACCACTGAGCTACATTCCCAGCCCTTTTACTTTGAGACAGGGTCTCATTCAGCTGTTTTTAGAGCCTTGCTAAGTTGCTGAGGCTGGCTTTGAACTTGTGATCCTCCTGCTTTAGCTTCTCGAGCCACTGGGATTATAGGCATGCACCCCCACACCTGGCTATTTTGTACCTATTAAAAGCTTTTACTGTGTATAGAAGTTCATATTCGGATCAAAGGTTATTTTCCTCTACGTGCATTGAAGATCATCCTCTAGCTGCTGTCAGCTACCAGCCCACCATTACTTGTTTGAAGCTAATGCTTCTTTGAGGGCACTTTAAATAAAATCATTTGTATTTCCCATTTCTTTGCCTATCTGTATTTCTTTCTGGACAATCTTCAGCTCCACAATTTAACTCATTAACTCTGTCTGTATTTCTACTGAATCTGCTGTTACATGCCTTCAGTGAGATTTTTGTTTGTTGGTTTTATTTTGTTTCTGTTTTGTGATGCTGGAGGTTGAACCCAGGGCCTTGTGCATGCTAAGCAAGTGCTCCACGGCTGAACTACATCTCCAAACCCCTTCACTGAGTTTCTAATTTCAATTTTTCATTTCTAATTTTCATGAGTAATATTTAATTCTTTTCAAATGTGCTTACTCATAAGTTTTTTTTTTTAGAGAGAATCAGTTTTATTTCAGCCTGTTTTTTTTTAAGAGAGAGGGACAGTGAGCGAGAGATATCAATTCTATTTAGTTTTTCATGTGACTTTCATTGCTCTGACACTTTATGTTGTGTACTTGGTGCTGGGGTTCGAATCTGTGCCCTCCCGCGTGCCACGCAAGCTCCGTAACCCCTGAGCCACCGCTCCAGCCCCTTACTCATAGATTTTGAAATACTTAATGCTTATTGGTTTTATATTTTCCCCAACTTTAAGAATAAGAAAAAAGAATACTGACGGAACGGGTGTAA
>PVKS010000139.1:162899-255272 GCA_004027875.1 Aplodontia rufa
TTCATGTGACTTTCATTGCTCTGACACTTTATGTTGTGTACTTGGTGCTGGGGTTCGAATCTGTGCCCTCCCGCGTGCCACGCAAGCTCCGTAACCCCTGAGCCACCGCTCCAGCCCCTTACTCATAGATTTTGAAATACTTAATGCTTATTGGTTTTATATTTTCCCCAACTTTAAGAATAAGAAAAAAGAATACTGATGGAACGGGTGTACGTTCAGGCGGAGATGTTTATTGGATTTGTTGCTCTTGGGCCAATTTCACCTGCGAGGCTACAATGAGGGTGGGCATGGGAAGTGACAGCCTGCGGAGAATGGTGTGCCTGGCGTTGAAGCTTTGCCAGGCAGCTGGTTTTGTTGGTTAACTGGGAGGAGTTGATGATGGGGTTGGTCTTTCAGAGATTGCCTGGTGGATCCATCCATCCACTGGAGCTTATCTCTCAGCATCTTGACTGGCTGTTGTTTTTGAGGGCAAGCTGCCCTTTGCCCTGCCCCTTAGCCAGCCAGCATGGCCTCCCTGTCTTGACTGAAGCCATGCCCCCAGCCATGTGCCCTGATGCTGTAACCATGTGGGCTAGATGAAGCCACGCCCCGAGCCAGCCTAACACCAACAATTCCAAAATATGTCTTTTGAGGGTCTGAGTCTAATTTTGTTGTTGTTGTTGCTTCTTGTTCATTAATTTGTGTGTTAAAAGAATTTTCGTGAGGCTCAGTCATCTTTTTTGGAATTTTATCTTCTTAGGATTCTAAAATAAGGATTAATAAACTCTAGCCTATAGGCCAGATCCTGTCCTCTGCTTGTGTTGTAAATAAAATTTTATTGGAAGACAGCTGCACCCAGGTGTTTACATATCGCCGGTATCTGCTTTTGCCTTACAATAACAAAGTTGTGTAGTTGCCCTATGACCCACAAAACCCAAAATATTTACTCTCTGGCCCTTGGCCCTGTACAGTTTGCACATGTGAGCACTGGGTCAGTATTAGTCAAGGACTGCTTTAAATAATTGGTTTGAAGTTTATTTGGTCACGTAAATGTGAGACTTTAGCTTGTAAACCCAAACAAGGGCTGTCTTGTGGTTTTGAATTCCCTGCAGAATGTTTTTGAGGTTAATCCATGTTGTGTTGATAAGTAGTTCATTCTTTTTAATGGCAGAGTGGTTTTAAATCCTTAGAGGAAAATTATTTTTCTCTTTCACTTAGCACTAAGGTTTGAGAAGCAGCTTGCTGTGCTCGTGTTTGGAGTGGGGGGTGGATGATCTCCATTTTTACACAGTGGGTGTAGCCCTTTGAGAGTCTACTGCAAGGGGAGGGTCTTGGACTTCTCACTGTGAGCAGGTTTTAAGTCTGTGGTCCCTCAGGTCCTTAATGGTCTAGAAAGAAGTTTGCCTGGTTCAGCCAAAGGCTGCATGGTAAAAGCTTTCCTCTGGGAGCTTTTCTCCCTCAGTTCTTGGCTTGAGCACTTCTAACTTTCTTGCTAGTTTATAGAAGCGCACACATTTTTTTTTTAAGCCAGCAGTGCTTAACCACTTAGCCACATCCCCTATCCTTTTTTTTTATTTTTAATTTTGAGATAGGGTCTCTCTAAGTTGCTTAGGCCCTCACTAAATTGCTGAGGCTGAATTTTGAACTTAAAATCCTCCTGCATTAGCCTCCCAAGATGCTGGGACTACAGGTGTATGTCACTGTAACCAGCTCACAATTTTCATTTATCATCTAGGAGAAGAGTGGGTGTTTGTAGCTAGAAATAAAAGTTCTAGAAAGGGACAATTGTAAATTTTAAAAAAGTTTTTCTAAATGTTTTTAGACTAAAGCTATTCTTTTAATATAAAAGTAGTGGTTTTGCTCTTATGTGTTAAGTCATTACTATTTATATGTAAATTAAATATTTCACTGAATTTTTTTTATAAAATGAAGTATTTTTTTTTCTTTTTTGTTGGTACTAGGGATTGAACTCAGGAGAGCTTTACCACTGTGCCACATACCAGTCCTTTTTAAAATTTTTTATTTTGAAAATTATGCTGAGTGAAATATCCCAAACTCAGAGACTCAAGGGCTGAATGTTTTCTCTCATATGTGGAAGCTAGAATACAATTGGAAACAGACTGAAAGTTGGCTAAGCTAATAATAACCTCAACATTGGTGAAGTTTTACACGAGCAGAGAGAACCGAGCCTATGATGCTGGGGGATGAAGGAGGGGTAGGGAGGGGGGCTGGAAATAGGAGGGATATCAAGGCAGCTGGAGCGAGGGAGTAGGGGGGTTATCAACCCAGTAGGGAACCTTCAACTTAGATGAGAAACCCAACTAACACAGGGGTAAAGTAGGGGAAACATGGGATCAGGGAGAACTCAAAGGGGAGAGATCATGAGCTGGCATCAGCCTTGGCTTGCTCTGTCAATATCCATGTGTTCATGAATGTGTAACAAAACGATTCCCTGCAATATGTAAGACTATGTTGGACGAATAAAAAAATAAAGATTCTTAAAGGCTTGCCTTTAATAGTAGGAAATAAATAGATGTTATGATGTGAAAAAATATTTATTTTGAGAAGGTTTCTTGCTAAATTGCTGAAGTTTTGGCTAAATTGCTGAGGCTGGCCTCCAACTTGTGATCCCCCTATCTCAATCTCCCTAGTCAGTGGGATTATAGGAATATGCCACTGCCCTGGGTAGATGAAGTGATTTATAGGCAGAGATGGACCAACACAGGGAAAGCTGTCAGATTTTTAACACTGGTAGAGAATACCAAGACTCAGTAGTAGGGAGGCAGCTGAAGAAATCTGAGGGTGAGTGATATTTTTGCCATTCTGGGTAGGTGGCAAGTTTTCTGGCAGCTTGTTACAGCCTTGGTTGAGGATCCCATCAAGGTCTTTGATGATCCCTAAAATGGGCTGGGTGGTGGTGGTGGTCAGAAAGGCATCATCCCTGTGATAGGCGCCCCCTGTAGTTGTAAGCAGGATATAGTAATTCTGGCTACTTGCTGGCCTAGGCCCTGTCTGGAAAAGATGCTCAGGACAGCTTTGAGAACAGCATGTATGTATCCTATTTTGGTGAGGTAAAATACTTCAGATCCCTCTGAGCTACGAACTATGGAGTCAATGATGACACAGCAATGACAAATAGACTATGGGCACAGCAGCAAAAAAAGACAAAACCCTTAGACTTGCAGATATCCACGGAAGCAGATGGAAAGTAAGGAAGATCAAGGGATTCATGTTTAGATTAAACAGTTACAGGGAATTCAGAGTGGTTTAAAGATTTTTTCTTGCAAACCTGGGATAGTAAATGCCTAGGCACCCTTTCCTAAGAGTTAGTTGAAAAGTACACTCCACTTACAGCTAGAGTGTTGTGTGAATGGGTCAAACTGTGAACGGGAGCAGGGAGGAAATCTAATCTCCATGGAATGCTTCTGCGCTCAGTGAAAGCCTGTTTATTACAGCAACTGTCTTTTGATCCAGGCAGCCCTGACACTGGGTTCTTGCTCAGTCAGGCACACGTGAACTCTGCCAAACTTCCTAACTGGAAGGAATTTTCCGCACTGATTGTAAAGCAGGTTTGAAAATTGTCCCTTCAATACTAGAGCTTTGTTCAGGCCCTGCAGAGAAATGACTCTGAAAGTCCTGTCATATTTAGTGGGTTCCATAGAAATTTGGTTACCCATTAAAATGACAAATATGTGAGATAACATAGCTTTGCCAGTAAACTCTTCGGTCTAATACCACTCTTTGGAAAAATGCTTTCATCTAACTGTTACCTTTACACTTTCTCCCCCGCTCCTATTTTATGCAATGTATACCATGATTCCAGCTCGGTTAGTCCAAGGCTCCATGCTGCCCAAGGCAGAAATCTGCCCTTTGGAGATTGGAATCTGGAAGTGCAAAACAAACAGCACTGACCATAAGAGGAAGCCTGTGGCTTTCCTTTGCCCAGGAGCAAAGTGCTGTGACAGTGTGGAGAAGTGGCTCACGTGGGTAGGAAGGGTCCTGGAAGGGAGGACCCAGATGAGCTTTGCAGGCAAGTGCTCTTGGATAAACTGAGGAAAAGTACAGGTGAGTGGATTCCCTGTTCTGTATGTGCACTGTCCTCCTCCCAGTACCCAGACAAAAACCAAATAGGAGGGGGCTGGAGCGGTGGCGCAGCGGTTAGGGCACTTGCCTGGCATGTGCAAGTACTCGAATTCAAACCCCAGCACCACGTAAGCAAGGAAGTCTCAGAGCAATGAAAGCCACGTGAAAAAATAAATAAAAATTGATGCTCTCTGTCTCTCTGTCTCTCTCTCACTGTCCCCTCTTAAAAAACAAAACAAAACAAAAAACCAAATAGGAGACCTTTTTGCCTCTACATTCTCTGTTCCGTTTTTGCAGGCATTTCCTCCTCCCCTGTGTTACCACGCTTTCTCACCTAGATACACTAAGCCTCCCCTGACTGTTTCCTGCCCTTACTTGTGCTGCAAAAGAAGTTTATTTGGTAAGCAGCAACTAAGGTGATAATTTAAAATCACAAGGAGAATCCTGTCACTCCCATTTTCAAATATCCTTTGGCTTCTAGGGACATTGAAGGTCAAGATTAATTTCTTTACTTTCATATGCAAAGCCCTGATATGATCTGACCACAGGTCATTCCTTTAACCTGATTCCTATCATTCTTTCCCTGACTCAGCTTCCTCTGTCATTGTGATTTTTTTTTCTTTTTTTCCAAAGCAATAAGGTCCTTGTCTCAGGACCTTGACACTTGCTGCTTCAGCTGGGAATGATCTTCTAGATATTTGCAAAACTGCCTTTTTGGTTCATTTGTCTGCTCAAATGTTCCCTTCTCAGAGGCCTTCCCTGGTCATCTGATCTAAAACAGCAGCTCCTCTCACTCCCCATCCTCTTATCTGCTTCTCTTCCATTGGTATTTATTTCTAAATTTAGGTATTCATATATCTAAATATTTATGTGTTTGCTTTATTCATTTCCTGTGACACTATAAGCTTGATCAATATTTGTCCGAGAAAGTGTCCATTCGTGATCATTCCTGGCTGACTTCAACAACACAATTCATTTTCTCAAGGTCCCTGAGGCTGGATGTCTGAGATCCAGGTGTTGGCAGAATTGGTTTCCTCCAAGGCCTCTCTCCTGGGTTCCTACATGGCTGCCTTCTCGCTCACGGGTTTTTCCTGGTCTTCTTTTTTGTCAGGACACAAATCATATTGGATGACAGTCTACTTTCTGATCTCATTTTACCCCATTCATCTTTTTAAAGGCCCTGTCTCCAAGTACAATGGCAGTCTGAGGTGTTAGGGGTTAGGACTTCAGCATATGAATTCTAGGGGACACAATTCAGCTCATAATAGGTGGTGTCCACTGGGCTTTGCTACTGTAAACTTTTTTTCCCCTGACTTGTTAATGAGCCATTTGGAGGGAGATAACTGAAATATCAAACTTTTAATTTATTAGTTAATATTACAACCATGGACTCAGGGTTTTTTTTTTTTTGTTTCATTTAATAGATTAAAATCCATTACCACCACTATTTGTTTTGTTGTTAAATTTGTCCTATGGAGCCCACTGTGGACTTGCTTTTATGACTTTTTGACATATTCCCATCATTTTAGGTCCTTCCTTTCAGGCATAAGATGTTCCATGCGCTGAAGATCGAGGAAGATCAGTAAGAGTGGAGGAAAAGGACCAGGGTGTGGGGAAGAGGAAAGAAAACGGAAAAGTACGAGGGAAGATACTGTTCCATTGTGTGCATGTATGAATATGGAGCAACAAATCCCACAATTAGACACAACTGCAAGGCACCAACAAAAAATGTGAAATTAAAAAGTGTTCCAAGCTCTTCTGTCACCTTCTCCGCCTCAGCTCCCAAATCAATCATGTCCTCCGGGATCCCTGGTTTCTTTCCGTGGAGGACATTATTTAGAAGCCAAGATTTGGATGTAAGTATGGTTGCTTTTGGGGTGTTGCTGGTTCCAGATGCTATCACTGTACAGAGCTGGGAAATATATGTGCACACACACACAAACACAAGCATCTATGTTTTGTCTATCTGCTTATCTATTATCAATTTATCATCCCTGTTTATTTACTTATCATTTGTATCTATTGTATATATCTTTCTCTTTAGCATTAGCATCTCTCACTTTCTTTTTTTTCCCTTCTAGTACTAAGGATAGAACCCTGGTTGCTACACCACTGAGCTACATCCCCAGTCATTATTATTATTATTATTATTATTAATTTTGAGATAGGGTCTTGCTAAGTCGCCAAGACTGGTCTTGAACTTGCGATCTTCTCTCCTTAAGTTCCTGAGTTGCTGGGATTATAGGTGTGTGCCACCATCCTGGCTGTCACTGTAATCTCTATCTACTCTATCATCTGTACCTATTAATCATCATCATCTCTATATTATCAACTATCTATTTTTTAACCCATGCATTCTCTCCTACACCTGTATTTCCAATTGAGTTCCATAGGGTGCACAGTCGTTCTCTACCTTTCTATATTTGTAAATCCCTTATCAGATAACCAGGAACCTGGTTTCTTATCTCTGACGCTGTTACTTATTGATAAGCTGTGTCATTGCCTTCGCCACCCTCTCTCACATGGGCACCTCTGCACCTCACTCAGTGTCTGCTTGTGCTGGACCACCTCTAATCAGAAAGTCCACTCCCTTCTTATGGATTCTCTATCTGTCCCTCTCAGCTTGACTGCCCATGTGAGGCTGTCCCTTCCCAATAAGGACGTCCTTGTCACCCAGTGCAGGTTCTGTCACCTCACCTGCTTGGGCTCTTGTGCCCTGCACTGGGTGGCCTTCTTCCATGGAGGGTCTTTGCCAAGGCCCTGACATCTGCTCAACACACCTTGGCCTTCCCACCACCCTGTGGAACCCAGCTTGCTTTGCCTACCTGTGAATTTAGGACTGAATTGTTTAAGGATGGGGAAGAAGAGAGAAAGTGCTTTTTTTTTCTTTTGTGGTTACGGAGTGTATATTTTTTCCAGTCTTCCAGTTGTGCATGATTCTTTTCATTATCCATAGGTAAGTGATACATATTAAAATATAGCTACTTTTAATGGCTAGGTCACTTTCTTGGATGAATTTCAAATTGGCCTTAATACACAAAGAATGTTAGAATGAAGCAACTTAGTGAGATCCTGTCTCAAAATAAAAACAATAAAAAAGATCCAGGCAGAGTGGTGAATGCCTGTAATCCTAGCAGGTAGGGTGACTGAGGCAGGAGGATTGCAGCTTAGTGAGGTTCGAAGCAACAAAGTAAAACCCTATCTCAAAATAAAAAATAAATAAAAAGGGCTGGGGATATAGCTCACTGGTTAAACACCCCTGGGTTCAATCCCTGTACTAAAAAAGAAAAAAAAAAAAGAATGTTAGACTGTTTCAGGCCTATGCTTTAAGGTTTCATTTTGAAAACTCAGGTCTGAAAGTTCTATGAAACAAGGTTGTCCTGTCTCGCTTTGGTAATGCAGTGTGGGCAAATGATATATTTTCTTGTCCACATATTCTTTCCAAGTCACACTACTAGATAAGCATCTTTCTCTTCTACAGAAATCGGTCCATGCCCTCTAGCTGGTGGGTTAGAGGACTTCTGGCCCAAGGGTGGGCATGTGATTCTGGAGCCTCAACTAGAGTCTTATCTGAGAGAGTGATAGAGACATAGAAAGACAGATTCTAATTCTTCTGAGGTTTCATGTGCTAAGAACTATGCAGATACAGAGATCCTGAGGGTCATCTTTACTGTCACAAGGAAAGTACCTTCTGAGAACAAGACCAAAACAGAGAAAAGGGAGGGATAATTAGACTCTCCTGACAGTCTTACGAAGTCTGAAATCAGAAAAGCCCTCTGGCTTTCAAGATACAGTAATCAATGTGCTCTTCCCCCCATTAAGCTAGATGGTAAGTTGGGTTTGCAATTAATAAACTGAGTTTACAGATATAGTAAGTTGCAAATGAAATAGTTCTAAGACGGATGGTTTTGCAAATATACACATATAGCACATGTATGTGTATGTATGTAGTATGTATATAAGTATACCTACACCTACATGTATTTATGCAGATGTGTGCAGGCACTCACACAATATTTTTAGCTATAGTTTTTCTTTTTTCCTCCTCCTTTATCTTGTTTTTGGGACTGGGGATTTAAACCAGGGGGGCTTTGCCATTGAGTTACATACACTAGCCCTTATTTTTTTATTTTGAGACAGGGGCTCACTAAGTTGTTTAGGGCAATGCTAAGTTGCTGAGGCTGACCTCAAACTTGTGGTCCTCTTGCCTGAGCCTCCTGAGTCTCTGAGATTACAGGCATGTGCTACCACATCTGGCTTTTTTCTTTTTAACCAAACAAAATCCTCCATAGAATTCCAAGCCCCAGTGTCCATCTACTTGGTCTCCCTTCACTTCTCTTGATACCTTCATGCACCCTCTGGAGACCTCAGGCTCTGCAATGAAAATTTAAAGCACAGATTTAGAGCAATACATAGTAATTTAAAGGGATTTCCCCCCCTCTGTTACAGGATCTAATTTTGTTAGTTTAAATGCAAAACACCCACAACAGACTTTGTTGAATGTTTATAAAACCTAAATGTCTTCCTTGTTGAAGAACATCAACTATTAAACTAAGGTGAGTACTAATTTAGTTAAACCTGAGTTTAAGTGAGATAGGTAGTTGTGCCCAGGAGCTTCTGGAAGCTTCCTCTCCAGTGCAGAGAGGCCGGTGTGGGGGTGTTGTCTCCGCCTGCGGAGGCTGCAGTGGTGCATGGATTCCTCCCGCAGCTGTGCAGCACACATCCTCTCCTCAGTGCCCGGGGACAGCCAGGGAGCATCACTGCAAACTCAGAGTGAAGGAAGGCTTTCTAGAACTCTCCCTCAGCCCCTGATGAATGATACAGAGCAAAATGGACCTTTGGAGGCCTGGAATACATCCCACTGCTGGTCTCTAGCTTCTTCCACTCCTTGTAGCCGGAGGGAAATCCCTGCATTCACCATTAGGTATGCCAGTTTGCCTAAGGCCATGGAGTGACTGCGTTTGGCATAGACCTTGCCACACCACTCTCACACCTGAACCCAAAAGGGCTCTACCAGAAACTCAGAGGGATTTGTTAGTACTGGGCACCGGAGGTTTCTCAATACTGTCGTCCAACTTCTGCTAAATTGCTAAGGCCGTCTTTGAACTTCCTCCCCAGGCGCTCGGATTATAGGTGTACCCCACTGAGCCCAGAGACATGAGTCTTCTTTGCTCTCTCTCCTGCCCTCTACACAGATTGGATTCTTCCATTAAACTCTCTCTCTCACTTTCTTCTTCTCTGTCATCCTCATGCAGGTAGCATTAAGATCTTTTCATTTGCAACAGATAACAACAGTCTTAGAACTATTATTTTCTAAGTCTGAAGCTGCCACTGACTGCAGTTTTGTGAGATTATGCCGCAGAAGAGGCCGCAGTGTTTCCTCAGTGGACACAGCCCGTGTTGTTGGGAGGGCTGCCTCTGACACACTGCTCCTAGAACCCAGCTGGTGTAAGCCACAGCAGCCCTCAGTAAACCCAGGTCAGGAGCAACCGTTTTCCCAGGATGCCCCGGGAAGGAGACCTTGGTCTGCATTGAAGAGAAGTGCTGTGCTGGCTTCTTTGACCTTGTTTTCTCTCAGTCCTCCTTTTTCTTCTATTTATAGTGTGACTGGTTTAGCACATGTCTGGCTCAGGTTGCTTGTGCTCAGTTTGTTTTGGTTTGCTATTTTAAACACTGTGTGAAGGTAGTTTTGGATTAATGCCATGTGTCTTGGCGGCACAAGTCACTCAGCTAGAAAGGTATAATAATATAATAATCACTGAAGTGGAGTACAAATTAGAATTTGAGTGCCAACTTTTCAAGTGGATCTGTGAATTTTTTTTATTATTTATTTTTGCTTTAAAATTTTTTTTTGGCCCTGGGAATTGAATCCAGAGGCACTTTACCACTGAGCCACATCCCCAGCCCTATTTTTTATTTATTGACAGGGTCTCATTAAGTTGCTTAGGACTTTGCTATGTTACTAGGGTTGGCCTTGAACTTGCAATCCTCCTGCTTCAGACTCCCAGTTGCTGGGACTACAGGCATGTACCACCATGCCTGGTAGATCTTTGAATTTTTATTAGATTTGTTTTGGTGCAAGAAGCATTTATTTCCAAGGACTGATTTCATCTCTCCCTAAAACAGTCTCATCAAATAGTTGTTTATATCAATAGAAGAAAATTCAGTTTGATAGACATAAGCCAAAGTCTTAGGCCAATGGTTTAATTTCTACTAAGAAAGTAAGTCATGTCCTTTTCTTTATAATGAGAAATTGCAAACCACTGCTACATCTTCATACCTTTGAGTTTCTTTCTCCTGTCTACACTTCTGTTTTGCTTTGCTTTCTTCTGAGACAGGTCTTGCTATGTTGCCCACACTGGTTTTGAACTCTCAAATGATCCTCCTGCCTCAGCTTCCAGAGTTGTAGGGACTTTGGGTGTGTACCACTGCACCTAGTTCACACATTCTAATAAATTCCAATTCAGGAGTTTTGTTCTGCTATTATTACATTATATTTACAGATGAAATTGAGAGAGTGGTTCTTCTGGTGAGAGTTCAACTTACTTTGTGGATCAATCACCCATTCCACAGCCCATCTTTCTAATTCATTCATGTCATGGTCACTGAAGAAGCATTTTTCCAGTCAACCCTCTGACTAGGCAAAGACAAACGTTTTTCTGCATCAAGCTTCACCTGTCTGTCTGGTTCTCTATCATGGGCAACCTCAGATTGCCGACTGGTGTGATCTTGGGCAGGAGCTATGGTTGCCTGCAGACTTTCTCTAGTCTTGGGCTGGATGTTCTGCACTCTTGAGGTAGGGGCCAGACCAGGACTGCAACTGGTGAGTTGGGTTCATGTGTGTGTTGCAGTTTGGTAGATGACCAGGAAGGTTGGCATTTCAAGAATTCTTATTTCAAGTGAGGGAAACTAGTTCTCTTTGCTTATTCTTCTGTACGGGATTTTCTATTAAAGTTAATTGATTCATATAATTTCCTGGAAGAGAAAAGAAATTCACCTGCTGCTCCTTGAACAGGTGAGTCTGTAAAACCACACAGGTGGGCATGCAGCCAACTGCTGGGTATGCATAATTATTTTTAGAGGCAAAATTAAGTGTAATTGCCTCTGTTTATTCTGTGTACCAGTGAACTCTACTCCTGCAAGGTAAGAATCATTATGCTTGTTTTCAAGAGAGGAAAAGTAAGGTCCATAGAATCAAAGTGAGAGATGGAACCACAACTGGCATACATTTAATTTATTTCCCTTAAAATGTCACTGCTGTAGTTTCTGAATTTTCTGCTACTCTACATCATTAGTCTTCTTTGTCTCAAGCGGTCTGGGCAGAGTTCTAATTGCACCTCCCACATTATTGTCCCTCTATCCCTTAGGTTCTTCTGTCTCACCTTCTATCTGTCAGCGTGGCTGGTAACATTTTTTTTGGAGGGGGGTACTGGGATTGAACCCAGGGGTGCTCAACCACCAAGCCATATCCCCAGCTTTTTTTTATTTTTTATTTTGAGACAGGGTCTCACTAAGTCACTTAGGGCGTTTGCTAAGTTGCTAAGGCTGTCTTTGAACTTGCCTCCCCAGGTGCTCGATTATAGGTGTACACCACTGAGCCCAGCAACATGAGTCTTCTTTGCCCTCTCTCCTGCCCTCTACACAGATTGGATTCTTCCATTAAACTCTCTCTCTCACTTTCTTCTTCTCTGTCATCCTCATGCAGGGAGCATTAAGATCTTTTCATTTGCAACAGATAACAACAGTGTTAGAACTATTATTTTCTAAGTCTGAAGCTGCCACTGACTGCAGTTTTGTGAGATTATGCAGCAGAAAACCCAGCTCAACTGTGTCCAGACACCTGATTCAGAGTGACTATAGGAGAACAAATGAATGCTATTTTAAGTGACTGAGTCTGCGATAATTTACTATGCAGAAATTATGACTAAAACCCTTATCATCAAGTTGTGTAGTCTTGAGGTAATGGCACAACCACTCTGTCATGGCAGAGACAAAGAACTGTTCACAGCAAAGTTCTGCTTCCTCTTCCTTGCAATAACATTGTCACTGGGAAGCAGCTGCCCTGCCAAGGGCCACCTTTCCCAATGCCCCTTTGCATCTGAATGGAGTCATGGACCGGTTCTCACCAGTGAGATGTGAATGGAAGTCATTTTGATCTCTTCCTGTATGAGGGGTAAAGAGGTGGGTATGTTTTTTTTCCACCCTCTCTTCCTGTCTTCCAGCTAGAGGCAGAAGGCTCCAGGGTTTGAAGGCTTGGTGGAGCCACAAGATTGAAAGAGCCTGGGCTCTTCAGTTACCTCACGAAACAAAGGCACTCCCTGACCAGAGACACACGGATCACAATGTAAGGTGAATGAGAAATAAGCCTTCTTGTGTTAAGCCACTGATGCCTCGGATATTGGTGTGACCCTAAAGCTCATGTGTGAAACAGTGCAGGAAGTCTCAGAAGTTATGGGTCCCTTAACCCGATCAGTGAACTGGATGATAACAAAGGTAGGAAGGGTGTGGCTGGAGGAGGTGGGTGTTTGGAATGCATCTCTGGGGTACATATTTTGCATCTGGGGAGTGGAGTCTCTCTCTCTTCCTGATCATCATGTGGGCTGCTTCCTTCCGCCACTCTCTTCTGCCATGAGCTTCAGTCTCATCTCGAGCCCCAAAGAATGGAACCGGCCTTCTATGGACTAAGACCTCTGAAATTGTGATTCCCCAAATAAACCTTTTCTCCTAAAGTTGTTCTTGTTGGGCCTTTTGGTCGCAGTAATGGAAAAGCTGACTAAAACACTCGGGGTTTGTTTATTGTAGCAATAACTGCTTCCCTAACATAATGTACATTTTCTTATTTCTAAAATGGGATACAATTATGTGACTGAACAAAATAATCTACTTGAAACATTTGTCAACTTGAAAACTATTATTCTAATAGGAGGTGCTAATAGTAGCTTCACCAAACACTGCGACATAAGCAGAAGGAATTATTTCTTTGTTTAATAGGTGTTAACACTAAACAGAATGGTTATCTGGCTTGTTTGAGGTCACTGTGGATTAGTGATGGGGTAGCACCAGAACTTTCCATCTCCTCCCTAATTCTCTTCCAGGACACCTTCCACATCATCTCACAAAGGCTTCAGGAGAGTGGGAGGAGGGTGAAGGCAGGGGGAGCTGCAGGAAGATGTATTTCTTTAAACATGAGCAGATGAACGCAGCAATTTCAAGGTTGTCCCTTGGGTTTGAACCAAATGCTTCTCTCTGCAGAGGCTGCATATTTAGTTGTGAGTACACGGAGAGGAGGCGGGAAACATACCTCACCTTACATATGCTTTAGTTAAGTTAAAAGATTGATGTGTATTTATTTTGAGGTGATTGTTGAAATGCCTTCCTTGTGTGTAATGGAATTTTCTCCTTTCAGCATTGCCAAAGACAGTTCATTTGGCTACATATGTTGTCAGTGAAATTTCCCACATGCTTCCATGAAACATTTGTCTTTTCCAGATGGCCTGCGTAAGCCCAGTTGTTCTTCCAAATAAATCTACAGTTATGACAAATGTGCACGCTCTCTCTAGGCTACATCAGAGTTCTTTTTCTTTTCTTTCTTTCTTTCTTTCTTTCTTTCTTTCTTTTTTTTTTTTTTAAAGAAATGATATCCTACTACTCCAAAAAGGGCAGGATTTTCAATGGAAAGTGGGCATTAAACTCTGTTCTAAGGCTGAAGTTTGGAGAGATCTGAGTTTAAAGAAATCTATAAGTTAGATATGGTGCCTTCATCACCAGCTCCACCCATAAAATCTGTGTGGTGTAATGTTCCTTCCATAAAAAAAAAACCCAAACACAAAAGTTCCCCTGACGCAAGCACACATCTAAACTCTTGCTTTATAGTTGTTTTCTCTAGTAATGCCTTACTTTATTAAGCAATGCAAATATTTACTATTTTATATGTAAAAAAATGCTTATGACACACCGTCAAGAAGCATGCCAAGAAATTGAATACGCATGGGATTGCAATGTTGCCTTGATCTTGGTTCCTTCCTTTCCCGCTGGGAACTGCAATTGTACCTTACTTTTAAAAATTTTTGTAAACTGATTAAAATTATTTATGAATAGATTTGAAAAACCATATTGGGAGAAAACACAACATGACTTCAAATTGGCATTAACAATAACCTGTGGATTTTTTATTTTTTATTTTATTTAGAGAGAGAGTGTGTGTGAGAGAAAGAGAGAATCAACTTTATTTATTTTTTCATCTGGTTTTTCTTTTTCTGACACTTAATTGTGTATGTGGTGCTGGGCTTGAACCTGGGTCCTTGTGCATGCCAGGCAAACATTCTACTGCTGAGCCACAACTCCAGCCCTCAAGTCTATGGTTTTCAAATCTGTAAATTCTTAGTAGCCTGATTAATTAACTAGGGATTATATTTTATCCTTCCTCAGACAGGAAATGGAAACCACACTGGCCTTATAACTACCAGACTGCAAGGTTGAGGCTAGAATGAGTCTTCAGATATTAAGTTCAATGATCTTTGCACTAAATGACATTGCAAATAAGTGACTATCTATCAAGTAGTTAATCCTGGTTCCTAACCAGACAGAACAATCCCTGCAGCCTGGCCATTGTTTGCATTGTTAGCAGACTTGGCAACTCAAGGTCAAATGTGGGATCTTACTTTTTCTCATCTATATCTTGTCCTTGGCATGGTGCTGATACATAATAGATCCATGTCACGTGCCTTGGCTCCAGCAGGAGGGAGCATGAGTTGAAAACTGGCCTTCCATTTAATAGATATATGATATTGGACAGATAAATGGACTCTCTAATTCCTTCTTACTTCTCTGTAAAATGAGCCTAATCAGAATTCTCTGTGGTGGTGGAGGGAGTAAAGGAGACTATGACTATGTGCTGATTGGCAGAGGGCTTGATGTTGAGCAAGTGCTGAATGAGAGGGTGGGCAGAAAGATGTGAGTTGGCCAAGAGTCAGAGACATGTGTCCCCCCAAATTCATGCACTGGAGACTTAATCCCCAATGCAATAGAGTTGAAAGATGGAGTAAGAGTTGATTAGGCCATGAGGGCTCTACTTTCATGAAAAGATTAATGTTATTATCATGGAAATGTGTTGGTAATTTCAAGGGTGGATTTCTTATAGAAGTGTTCAACCCATTCTTTCCTCTCTCATTTCTGCCCTCTCTTGTCCTTTCTCCTTCTGCCATGACATGTTGCAGCACAAAGGCCCTTACCAAATTGAAGTACCCTGATATTGGACTACTCAGTCTCCAGAACCATATTCTATTGTTTATAAATTATTTTACCTATGGCATTCTGTTATAGTAGCGCAAAACAGACTAAGACAATCCATGTATGGCCAAGTCAGTTTAGGGAGAACTCTAGCTGGGACAGGAATAGATCTAGAACTTCTTGGCCTCTAGGTAGGGGAGAGGATGTGTTGAAAATGGGTAGGATACCAGGGACTGGTATAGATCCTGGGCTCTCTGAGTAAGAGAGCCTTTTCCAACCTGGATAGGAGTGGACTCTGGAACTGATTTGTGTATCCGTTATATACAAGGGCATAGATTGTATCTTGATGAGTAATTGCACCTTGTTGTGGTTTAGATATGAGGGGTCCCCCAAAAGCTCATGCTGAGATAGTGCAAGGAAGTTTAGAGGTGCAAAGATTGGGTTATGAGAGCCTTAACCCAATCACTGCATTAATCCCCTGATAGGGATTAACTGTGTGGTAACTGTAGGTAGGTAGGTTGTGACTGGAGGAGGTGGATCGTTGGGGGCATGCGTTGGGGTTTATATTTTGTCTGTGGTGAGGAGAGGTCTCTCTATGCTTCCTGATTTTCATGTCCTGAGCTGCTTTCCTTTGCCACATCCTTCCACCTTGATGTTCTGCCTCATCTTGGGCCCTGAAGAATGGAGTCAGCCATTCACAGATTGAGATCTCGGAAACCATGAGCCCCTAAATAAACTTTCCTTCTCTAAAATTGTTCTTGTCAAGTAATAATAGATGTTGGTGAGGATATGGGGAAAAGAGTACACTCAGACTTTGTTGGTGGGACTGCAAACAAGTGCAACCACTCTGGAACGCTGTATGGGGATTCCTCAAAAAGTTACTAATGGAACTACCATATGACCCAGCTATCCCACTCCTTGGCATATATCCAAAAGATTTAAAATCAGCATACTACAGTGATGCAGGCACATCAATATTTATAGCAGCACAATTTATAACAGCCAAGCTATGGAGCCAAACTAGGTGCCCTTCAACAAATGAATGGATAAAGAAAATGTGGTATGTATACACAATGGAGTATCACTCAGCTATTAAGAATGACTTACGGCATTTGCAGGTGCATGGATGCAACTGGAGAACAACATGCTAAGTGGAATAAGCCTGGCCCCAAAGGTCAAGGGTGAATGTTTTCTCTAATATGCATAAGCTAATCCAAAATAAGGGGGGATAAAAATTTAGAAGAAAGATCCGTGGAGTAGACAAAGGGGAATGAAGGGAAGGGAGGAGGAATGGGATCGGGAAAGACAGTGGAATGAATCTGACCTAACTTTCCTATGTACATATATGAATTACCATAGTGAATCTCACCATCATGTTCATCCACAAGACACTAATTAAAAAAAACCTGTAAGTAAATAGCAGAAGATGAGCAGAGTAGTGGGGAGGGAACAGGGGCTGGGAGGAAGGGAGGGGAAGAGGAAGTACTGGGGACTGAATTAGAACAAATTATATTCCATGCTTTTACAATTATGTCAAAATGAATCCTATTGTTATGTTTCGCTAAAAAGAACCAATAAAAATTGTTACTGTCATGTCTTTTGGTTACAGGGGTGAAAAACTGCCTAAAACACACCTGTTTCATCATAATTCTGTGTTCAGGAAATTGACATGCTGGTGACACTCTTGTTTGTCTGTTCATTCAAGAAGTATTTATCAATTACCTAAATATTTATTGAACGCCTGTCACTGTTATAGGTGCCTAGTACATAGTGGTACAAAATAGACATAGCTTCTTCCTTGTGGAGATAGATCAATGTAGAGGAAGGAGGAAACCCTAAACAGATAGTTAAATGAGCTATGTAATTACAAATTGTGCCCAGACGTCCAAAGGAACATTGTAGTCTGTGATGAGAATGTAGCACATGATGACGCTTTACTACCAAAGATGGGACAATAGGTGACAGATTTTACACATAAAAGATTCATGAAAGTTTTATTATGGCAGTAGGAACCTTGTATTTTATCCAAGAGGTTCTGATTTCCATTTTCATAAACTCACATTAAAGCCTAATTCAGAGATAGAATCTGTGGTATATTTTTATATGTAGTAGGTTGTAACTGGGAACCAAAAGTAAGTTTTTTTTTTTGGTACTGGAAATTGAACCCAGGAGTGCCTAACTATTGAGCCGTGTCCCCAGCCCTTTTTATTTTTTAAAACAGAGAGAGAGAGAGAGAGAGAGAGAGAAAGAGAATCAATTTTATTTATATTTTCATCTGGCCTTCATTTCTCTGACACTTAGTTGTGTATGTGGTGCCAGGGTTTGAACCTGGGTCTTCATGCGTGCCAGGCAAGCACTCCAACTGCTGAGCCACCTCTCCAGCCCCCACTTTTTATTTTTTATTTGAGACAGGGTCTTGCTAAATTGCTTAGGGCCTCGCTAATTTGCTGAGGCTGGCTTAGAACTTGCAGTCCTCCTGCCTTAGCCTCCCTTGCCACTGGGATTACAGGCCTGCACCACTGCACCCTACTGAAAGCAAGCTTTAAAGATTTCTCAGGCTAGTTGGTGAACACTAAGTCTGCTTTAGAGACAGGGACATAAACTTGTGACTACAAGTTGTCCACAGGGAAAACAACTTAAAAA
Organism: Aplodontia rufa; assembly: GCA_004027875.1. NCBI lineage: Eukaryota > Metazoa > Chordata > Mammalia > Rodentia > Aplodontiidae > Aplodontia > Aplodontia rufa. Next base: position 180,834 of record PVKS010000139.1, read on the forward strand.
TAGTTGCTAATTTAGTGGGCGTATAACAGGGGCTTGGCAAAGAACATTTTAATATGACAAGATTTCCTGAATATTTTGGAGGTTGATCTGTTTTCCTAAAAAATCCACCAAACCTTATCTTTTCACATTTGTTTTGGTGTTTGACCATAAACTGAAAACCAGTACACCCAGGATGCTCTGTGAGGAACTAGTATCTAGATAGTAGATTGTAGTTATCTATTCATCTAGAATGGAAGGATTTTGCAGCCTGATAGGATCTATGTGGGGAATAAAGAAACTATTAGAACGCGGCAGTTTGTTCTGTTAAGATGCATTTGAAAGAATGCTTGAGGCTCCCTCTTGTGGCCGGCACCGTGAAAGCATCAAATTCAACCCGTTCTCTGCTTGCTGGAGATATGGTGCTGAAGTTCACCAGGGCTTTGGGGCATCTGGGAGTTGAAAGCAAAACCTATTTCACACTAGTGTTAGCAAGAGGGGTTTTCTCATAAAGCAGAATGGAGTAATTCTCCCCTTTATTGCCACTTTATAACCATATGTAACAGTGTGATTCAGATTATGCATCTGTGCATGCACACAATATAACAGTATAATTTGGCCAATTTCATTCCACAGCACCTCCTCGTTACATCCTTTCCTCCTTCCTCTACTCCACAGGCCTCCCTGAAGGAATTGATTCAGGAACCGAGGCTTGGAGTCTACACCCAGGACTCTGTCTCCAGGACCCTCCCTCTCGGTTTTTCCCTTCTGATTGTGTTCATTTCCTTTTGCTTCATGCAAGATTGTTGCTAGAAATTCAGATGTAGAATAATTCTACATGTTATGATTCAATTACAAATAAAAGAATCTCAAAGACAGACTGTGGCCCAAATGGGTTATATGACAAACCTTGTCCCCAGTGTGTAAGGAGGGAAATGAGGCACCATGCATAGCCAACTTGAGTTCTGTGATCATCCCCTGTGGTCAGAGCTGGAGAAGAAGGGACAGAATGTCACCTGAGGAAGGGATGGTGGCAGGGGGAATGCTTGCTGAGAAAATGAACTAACACCTGCCGGGTGCCGTGGCACAGACTTATAATTTCAGGGGTACAGGAGGCTGAGGGAGGAGGATCACAAGTTCAAAGTCAGCCTAAGCAACTTAGGCCCTAAGCAACTTAGCACAACCTTGTCTTAAAACAAAAAAATAAAAAGGGCTGGGGATTTGGCTCAGTGTTTAAGTGCCCCTGGGTTCAAACCGCAGTACAAAAAAAAAAAAAAAAAAGAAAGAAAGAAAAAGCAAACATCCTCCATATCCCACAATCATCAGGTGCCTTTATATCCTTTTCTCCATGCGCACACTTCATAGAGTGCCTCAATACTACAACTTTCCTGAGTACAACACAACCACATCCCCTCCCTAGGAGGAGATAACTCAAGGAAACTGAGTTGATCTTCTCAGCCTGAGTCCATGATTGCTGGGTAGTGTGCTTCCTTCTAAGTGCAGATGTATCTGCTACTCTTAGTCCTATAAGCTATTTTAAGAGAGAGAGAAAAAAAAAAACCCTTGAAAACAAAGTCAGTTGGTTTGAAATAATCTATTTTTGATTCACTTCATATGGATTTGAAAATTTCCAGAAGAGACAAGTCCTGCAAGAGTCTTATTTTTTTGTGAGTCAAATCCTTTGAATGTGTTCATTCATTTGATCCATTATTTCAAATAAACTCTCAGGAGACCCTAATATTTTTCAGGTATTGTTTTAAGTTCTAGGAATATGTCTCTGACTTATCTAAACTTAAAGACACAGCAAATAATCACACTATTTAGCATTAAGGGGCTGTAATTGCAGTATGAATCACAAGTATGCTGTATTTATAGCATTTATATGGAATTAAATATATTTCATAAGTGTTACTTATGGAAAATTGAAACGATGGAAATCAGAGGACCTTGAGACCGAAACCTGCCTATAATCCCAGCCACTCAGGAGGCTGAGACAGGAGGATTCCAAGTTTGAGGCCAACCTCAGTAACTTAGTGAAACTCTGTTTCAATGTAAAATTTAAAAAGGGTAAGAGGAGTGCCCCTGAGTGCAACCCCAGTGCTGAGAAAGGGAAAGGAAAGAAGAGAGACGGAGAGAGAAAATATCATCAACCCAGAGAAGAGGGATAAACAGAACCTCAAAGAGTGTTGGTAGCATTAGTTTCAGATAGGAAGATACTCAGTAATGGTTTATCTAAAAAGTGAAAATGTTTCTTCCTCTCTCTTGTTTTCCTGAACTTTTGTTCCAGCCGAAGTTTGGTTTGTGCTCTGGAGGGCTAATTAATTATGAAGGAGAATATTTGAATCAATTTGCATTATTCAGTAATTGGTTTCAGAGTTCATTATCCTGTTGGCATTTCTAAGTCAAAGCAAATTGAGTGACATATTTTAAGACTAGCTAAATGATTAGAGGGGAAAGATTGGGTAGTAAAGAGCATGAGGTTTCTTCTTTTTTACTTCTTATTTTTTGCAGTCCTGGGGATTAAACCAAAGGCCTCTCACATGCGAGGCAAGTGCTCTACCTCTAAGCTACATCATCAGCCCCCTTTCTAAACGTTTGAGACAGGGTTTCACTATACTGCCTAGACTAGGGCTAAACTTGAGAATCCTGCCTCAGCCTCCTGTGTAGCTGGGAGTACAACTGTGCACCCCCACACCCAACAAAAGCATGAGTTTTGGCACAAGATTGATCAAGGTTTGAGTGCGGGCTTCGCTCCTTTATTACTTGTATGACTTTAGAAAGTTTCTTTCTTTCTTCCTTTTGGAGAGAGAGGGACAGAGAGAGAGAGAGAGAGAAAGAAAATCAATTTTATTTAGTTTTTCATGTGCCTTTCGTTGCTTCGACACTTTGTTTTGTACATGGTGCTGGGGTTTGAACCTGCGTACTTGCGCATGCCAGGCAAGTGCTGTAACCACCGAGCCACCACTCCAGCAGCTTCAGAAAGTTTCTTAAGTCTCAGTTTTCTCATCTAGGTAGTGGGGAAGATATGGTACTCATGCAATAAAGTTATTGTGGTGGTTAAATAAATATTTAATGGTATTAGCATATAGTAAAGGTTCAATAAATGCTACAAGAAAAATCAGGAAAAAAACGAAGATTTTCTTAAGTGCTTTTTATAGGCAGGCACTACATGGTTAAAATCCATTTATTAATATATAAATTATTGATTTAATGATCATTGCCTGATCATGGTCTTAAAACGAGGGAACAATTGGGATGAATGTTGAGAGTATTTAGGAGCTGTAGTTGCAATCTGAATTGCATGTGTGCTCTGGAAATTTAAAGATTTTGCTTTCCCTTATCAGATTGAGTGATGGTAGCCTGGTCAATTTTCTCACAGCATTGATGGAGGATGGACTGGTGGTGGGTGGGGACACTTCTTGCTGTTGAGGTTTTATTCCCTGTGGAGGGAGCACACTAGTCTAACACTTTTGCTCTTCTTATGCCCCTTCTTTGCTTCCTTCTGGAGGACGAATCACTTCTCTGACTGGTGAGTGTGGAAGGACTGTGACTGTTTGGCTCAACCTCTTCCCTCTTTCTCTTGGAAACAAGCCTGCCTTCTGGAAGCTTGATTTCTACTCTCATCTTCCATGCCATAAAGTTACTGGACACAGCCTGGTTTTTGGAGGCTTGCTCACATTCAGTGGTACTTGTGACTCAAAAGACAAATATCTTAACTCTTAGACTGAATGTAATGTGACCCACATGCCTTAAGTCATAAGTCACATTCTTTAATATTAACAACGTGAGAGTCAGTCTCTTATCTTCTGTATTCTTTGGTTTTAATTCTCAGTTGCTTCACAGCATTTGTGGAAAGATGGATGTCATATGCTAGGCCTGTGAACGATGGTCCTGTGAACATACATCGTGCACATTCTGTGGGGGGCTTCCTGAGGGCCTGAGTAGAATGCACTTCTGAATTATCTGTAGAAGGGCAGGAAAGTTGGGGTGTTTACCCACCAGCTCCTATCTCTCACTGGTTGAGGCTTGCTTTGGAGGTGTTAAATCTCTGGCACTTTCAGCGTGTGCATTTTGTAGCTGGAATGTGTCATCAGACGGAGAAGTTCAAGTGCTTGATGTAGGAAATGATGGATTTGTTTAAAGCTATCTTCCAGTGTGCTGAGAGGACCTGGGTGGGGCACCAATACCACCTTCGTAAGGTTGTCCTTGAGTCACCCTTGACTGTGTTAGGTGTCCTTGTCCCACAGTTCCCTGTTTTTCCCTCTGTGAAACTTAGGACAGTGTAAGGGCTGTGTATTTTTTTCCAGGCAGGACTAGGATCTTGAGGATATGGTATCCCTAAGCCTCGTTGACCAGTTAATACTTGTTGAATGAATATTTTGATCAGTAATAAGTACACATTTACAGTGGAAAAATTCCTAATTATACAATTGTTATTAATGTTTGTTTTGGAGTTTTGTAAGCAAATACTCTTACTGCATGTGGAATATTTCTGAGCCCTCATAACGCAAAAGCATGAAGTGCTTGGTTTAGACTCACTGGAATCTGGTGTTAAACTTGAAGGAAATTATTGCCTTTTACAACTTTTTGGTCCAAGAAAAAAGTGGTGATCACACATTTTCTTTATCAATCAACAATTGTGATTGAGCAGTGATTTTCCTAATGGCAAAATAGATTAAGAAAATCCTTATAAGGCCCATGGCATAATTCAGGGATACAGTGTTTGCCTAGCATGTGCAAGGCCCTGAGTTCAATTCCCACTACATAAAAATGTTGCATCTGAAGTCTTTCTAGCTTATTCTGTTTGTGAAGTTACTTGTGAAAGTTTCTCAGCAGGACTATAATTCAGGGATTTGGGGATGTATTTCAGGGCAAAGGATGTGATGGTGTAATGTGACAATGCAGCCAGTAGGTGGAGCTGTTTCACATAGCACTAGAAACTGGCTTTGGATGCTATTAAAGGAGAGTTCACAACATTATTCTCAAAATGAATCAGATAAATTTTTGGAAGATTGGTAGATTTTTAGCATCAAACAAGCAGTAAGGGAGAAAAAATCAGCTAACGCTGTCATAAGCAAAAAGTTAGAAGAAGATGCAGTCTAACTCCAACCAACAGTATGGGGAAGAAGAAATACACAAAATGAAGGCTAATTCTAAAGTGATTATACTCTCTGATGTAGCCTGGATAATTCCAGTTCCGAAAGACTATTCTGGATAGATACATGCTGTGGGAATAATTCAGATATAATAGATAGTTGATAGTTTTTGCTATAAAATCAAGAGTTGCTTGAACACATGACTTTAAGATGAACCAGCAAGTGCTGGATTAAACTTTGTGAGTCACCACATATGAAATACAGTTATGCTCACAAATTATTGTGTTTAAAACAGCTCACAAAGTAATTCTCATTTCTCTGATATTTACAACTTGACAAATGGCTGAGCTCTGTTAATATTTCAGTTGCATCTAATAAACTCATTGGGGTCCATGCGTACCAGGCACTCTGGCAAGCATCGAAATCCACAGATTAGTAAAACAAAACCCTTCCTTCTATGTTGGCCACTAGTCCAGGTTTTTTAGGCCTTAAGGAGACTCTGCTTCTTCTCCATCACAGTCCAAGGGAGTCAGTTCTATGGCTTTGGGTGCAAGGAGGGGAGTTGACCCTCTCTGAGTTCCTGGCCCTCTCTGTAGCAAGGTCTCTGCTTCTCTCATACAGAGACCTTGTTTAGTCTGGAGGTAACAGCAGGAGGACTGGCCCACACTCCCATTAAGTAGCTTGTACCAATACCCTTCAATGCAGAGGGAAGAATGGTGGTTATTTTAGATGTTCATCAAAATCTATTCATGCGTTTAAAAATATTACACTTCACTCTACCTGAATTTTATGATTATACCCTTTCCCAGTATATCCAAAGCAGGTTCAAAGGCACAGTGAGAAGGCGCTCAGGTGACATTGCTGGTGCCCAGGCACTCGCAGGATTACACCTAGATTTACCCTTTCCTCAATATCCAGAAATTCTCTGGATGCTCAGTTTCCCCATGAGCAGCAAAAAGATGCCCAATTACCTTCTAGAAAAGCCAAATGATTTAGATGAAATGAGCATAAAATAATTTGAAGTAGAACCACAGATTAAGTATGTCTTTGGAAACACATAGAACTGATTTGGATCCCAACTTCAGCATTTTTCAACTCTGTGGTTTTGGGCAAATTACTTAACTATGTGAAGACATACTTTTTAAATTTAAAAACAGAAATTATAATCCCTAGCTCATCAGGTTGTTCCAAAGCTTGAAATAGAAGAACACATGGGAAAGCACCTATAGTAATTCCCAGCATGTTAGGCATCCCAGAAAATGTTAGGATCGTCTCTTTTTTCCTTTGGAGGAGTTATTGGGAGTCAGTTACATGGTCACCGGACCACACAGAAGAATGTTCACTATCAAAATCATGTCATCACTGTTAACCCTGTTTTCCTCCTGGCTTGCTACTAATGTCCGTCATTTTGATAGCAACATCAATAGGCTATTTCACGGTAAAGTCAATGAGCTGCTATGATCTCAACGGCTAATTCGGATGGCATTCAAAGGCAAATCAAGAGGAGGAAGTGACCGTTTATACTTCTTCTGTGTTTTCTTTGATATAATGTACCCAAAAGCTGGCACTCTGAAAGAAACTGATGAAATGACGCATCATGTCAGCGCATTCCGGAGCCTTCTTGTTTGCTCTGTGAATCTCAGCCTGCTGGCTCAAGTGAAATGAGGCACCGTTTCTCTTCACATGCCACGGACAATATGGGAGCATGACTGCTTTTGTTGCTGATGAAAATATTATGGCCTCAGTTCCCTGTAATCAATTTACTGCTTTATGGACCCAAAGTCCTCCAGAGAATTTAATAAATTCACATAATGTTTCTAAGTGCTGCATTGTGCATTTGGAACACTGATTTAGCTGACAAATGTGAAAAATTCGTGTAGCTAGACAACTCCCTAGTGATTAGACATGTGTGGAAGCTGCAGAGAGCATGTTGCTTCAGAGAAGGTCAGCATTAACATACAGCTGAGAGCTCTGCTCTCCTTCGGCTTTGTGTCCCCCATCCCTGACGGAGAATGCCACCTGACCAAACATTTAGGGGTCTTACCCATTCCCAGTGGGGCTGCATTTCAGGTTCCCTGTGAATTTGCAGCTTCTGATGTGGGTCAAGTGAAGAACAAAGGGGGGATTGATGGACCTTGGGATTCAGATAGTGAAATGGCCAGTGGATTATGGAGATCTGGCTCTAAGGATGTCAGAGATTTCTAAGATTTCTAACATTTTACGCGATAGTGTCAGAGTCATTTGTTTAAAACTGGTTCACTTAAAGTTATATTGAATTTTTCTGCACATTGCTTTCTCTCATTCTGATTTCCTTCCAAATGTAAACAAATTTACCAAAAATAATAAATGGTAAGCCATTTTTATTATTCAACATAATCCTCTCTTTACTAATGTACATATAAGCATTTTGTAGAGTCATAATCAATCAATACCATTTAGTATTCCACTTTTCCTCTTTAATGTCATTTCAGAGAAACAGTAATGTTATTTATATCCATTGAGGTGGGCTGCAGAGCTGTTGCTTAGTACTGAGCTTCAGAGAGTTGTCTTTAAAGTGCCAGGTGCTGCATTATTTCAGACACTGCTATTGTGCAGAATCACTGTAGGTTTCACTGTTGATTTTGAGTTGAATTTTGATTTTTCAGCTCAAGTGAAGGTTTAGGATTTAGCTTCAGCTCTCAAAGTAGGGAAAATCAGCTACAGGTGAACTGGACCTGTAGATTTTGTAATAGCTAGAATGGAAAACAGCCCACTCCTCTCCTGCCTCCCACTCCAGTGACTTGTGGGCCAGCTTTGACCTCTTCTGCAGCTGGCCGTGAGTATGGAATGACTGATCCTCAACTCTCTCCTATGGGACCTGTATGAGGTAGGGCTGCCTCGTGGCTCTGGATCTTGGTGGTACAGACCCCAGCTGCTGCACTGATTAGAAGCGAATATCTTTTCCTGTATTTGAATGCTGTAAGCAATATTGTTTGACAGGCAAACTTTCTTTTTCGTTATGGTTTTACACATTGAAGGGTTTGTTGTTACATTTTCATACATGCACACATCATATATCCACCTTTACCCTCCTCACTCTCACTCCCTCCCTCCTCCATCCCCACCACCCCTAGTCTGCGAGGTTGCCCCCAGCTTGATCCATGTCTGATGAGTCTGTTGTCTAAACTTACTGTTCTCTCACTCTTTCCTATATTGTACTCTATCTTCCACATGCGAGAGAAAACAGTAGGCCCTTGAGTTTCTGGGTTTGGCTAATTTCACTCAGCATGATTTTCTCCATCTCTATCCAGCAAAATCCATGATTTCATTTTTTTTGGTAATAGCTGAGTAGAATTCCATGGTGTATATATAGAGCACAGTTTCTTGATCCATTCATCCAAAGATGGGCATCTGGGTTGATTCCATAATTTAGCTATTGTGAATTGTGCTTCTGTTAAATATTGATGTAGCTGTGTTGCTATAGTATGATGGATTTATGTCTTCTGGGAAAATACCCAGGAGTGGGATAGCTGGGTCATATCCCAGTTTTTTGAGGAGTCTCCATATTGTTTCCAGAGTGGTTGGACTAGTTTGCAGTCCCACCAATGGTGTATAAGGGTTCCTTTTTCTCCACACCCTCTCCAGCATTTGTTGTTGTTTGTATTCTTGATCTTTGGACAGGCAAACTTTCTACCACTAACAAGACAGCCGAAGAGGTAGGAAAAGACAATGTGGTCACTTATTGGCAATCAGAAAGAAGACTGGACTAGAATCCCTTAATTAGTGAATTTGAGTTTGTGATTATGCTTTCAAATAGATTTGATACTTGAGAAATGAATAGTGCTAATTTGATTTCTGGGGTCATGGTTATCAGTAAAGAGACAGGAAGCTGGAAGGGTCACAAACATTTCCCTTGAAACACATTTTAAAAACTTCCTGAAGAACTTCCTGTCACCAGTCCTTTATTTGACATAAAACTTAGGCATAGAGGAGACAAATGACTTGCTTAGATCCAAAAGCTAGTTAGTTTCTGTGACAGGATAGATTGTAGGTTCTAGAACTTATCACCTTTTCCACTAGACAGGTGGTTCCTAACCTTTTTGAGCATAAGGACTCTGTTTTGTGTTACAAAGTTTAAGAATGAGAAGGACCAAGTCAAGTAGAGGGGGTAGACTTCCCTGCTGTGGGCCCTGTGGTGCCCACATAGTGTAGGTCTGGAAGGGCAGAGGGCGGTGTTTTCAGAGGCGGGGTGCCGACCTGGGGCCACCTGAGATGTCGATGGCTTTCGTATCTGACTGGATGAGGGGCAGGTAGAAGGGTAGAAGTCAATCAAGAGACTGTCCAGCAACTCCTGGAGGGGAATGACCAGTTGATCTGCTGTATGGGGGAGTATCAGAACAAGAGCCAAGCCAACGAGTGCGTCCAGTACCAACATGTATTACATAGAAATCTCGTTTATTCAGCTACCTTCGCAGATGCCAGCCCAACCAGTACTTCAAAAGCAATGGAAGGATCTTTCAGTTGTAAGGAATAATGCAATATAATCCATTTCCTATGAAATGGAGACAGGGTCTTTACCAATTCAACTGGGTAAAACCTGAAACCTCTGTGGTTCTATTTAAAATGTGAAAATGTGAAGAAAGCTACTGACTTAAATCTATTTCCAATGTAAATATTTATTTTAATAATTAATCAGATCCCCCCAAAAGTAGAGTCCAGGTGTCTTCTTTCCTGAAATGGGTGTGTGCGTGTGGATAACAAAGACATTATGGGTGTCTTCAAGACAACTGTTTGGTTTTAGCCTGAAGAAGAAACTGAGTAGGAGGATCAGCAGGAATTGCTAAGACTTCCAAGTGAGTCTTTGCCAAACGGATACAGTATCTGTGTGCTCCCTTCCAGTGTGTAAATGTGTTCTCCCTGACAGTTCTTCTTGGGTTACTTTTAAGTAAAGCTTGCTTTTCTACAAAAGAAAAAAAAAACCAGTTTAAGAATGCTTGTGTGATAGTAAGTATACTTTTAGTAACTATTAACTGGAAAATCTAAGAGTCAGAGTTTCACTGTACCTCTGCAACTCTTAGGGGTACGTAGGTTGGAAAATCATTGCACAAGAGATTGGTAGCACAATGCAATGACATTATACACTGTGGCTTAATTGTGAAGCCCTCTACTCCCAGGAATTAATAGTGGATGATGAGAAATGGAAGGGTTGGGGGCCTAGCAACTGTCCCTTTTAGGAGGAGGTGACTTGTTAATGAATATGCTTTCTAGGATTCAGCTATGGGAATAGGATTCTCCATGGGAATGGTATAACAGGCCAAATCTAACTGTAGCCTACTCCCACCACCCATCCCGAGATGATAGAACTCAGATTCCTGTGCCAGATTCCACATCATTACTCAAATGATAAACCAATGAGGCCAACCTGCTTATGAGGTTGAGATTTCATTTTTGCCACTGTTCTGTTGCTATCATGCCTGATAAGTGTATCTCTATGCTTGTCAGGTCAAATTTACTGTCAATTGGAATACAGAAAAGGTGTATCTCCATATTTATGCATTTTTTCATTTTCTAAAATGAACATCATAAAAAAGACAGAAAAGTGACCTCCAAAGGCTGGATACAGACTCCAAATGTTGTACAGCAGCTTCATCTTTTTATTAGATTTTCTGTGTTTTTTTCTCCCTAGTTGCTGGATAAAATCCATACAAATGAAATACTGGCTCACTCAGTAAATAATAATGAAAAGGTAAATTCATTTTACAGAGAAGGCAGTACATGTAAGACATCATCTTGAATGACTGTGATTCCTTGAACTGATCACCAGGCTATTATAGTCTCTCAAAAATAATATCTGGCTTTTAGGATGTCCAGTTGAACCTGTGACCTTTGGACTCTTAAGAAAAACAATTTTTTAGAACATGTGCAGTGTAGGTTGCTAAAATTACATAGGTACAATTTAGTTCACTTCACATCGGGGTCCTAAGAGACGATACGCACAGTTAGGGTCTGGCTTCTTCCTGCCATCACTTGGTCCCTCTGTATTTTTTTTTTGAGAGAGAGAGAAAGAGAAAGAGAGAGAGAGAGAGAGAGAGTTGAGAGTGAGAGAATCAACTTTATTTTCCCATCTGGCCTTTGTTTCTCCAACGTGTAGCTATGTGTGTGGTGCTGGGGCTCAAAGCTGGGTCCTCATGTACGCCAGCCAGGTGCTCTACCACTGAGCCCCCACTCCAGCCCCTACCATAAGGTTCTTTAAAAGATTACAGAAAATAAGTATTTTTAGGGTTAAGAGCTTGTCTTTTAAAGCTTATCTTGAAAATGATAATGTCTCTAACTCTGCAATGTTAGATTTCATTTTTGGTTTTTTGGAAAAGAATAAACAAAGGTATATGTATGGTATTTTGTTTCTTTTCCTGGGGAAACCAGGAACTTTTTTTTTTGGACTTTGTTTCTGTATGAGTTAAAGGTAAAATTCAACTCAACAACTATTTTTTGAGCACTTGCTGCGCACAAACGCCTCCAAATGCAGAAGATGACAAAACAGATTCCTTTGCTGTCAATGAGCTTCCTGCTTGGAATATCCAGTGAATTAAGTCCCCAGGGACCTGGAGGTTGGGGAGAGACGAGCCAAGGGCTACAGAAGTGCCTCCCCAGGCCGAGAGTAAAAGGAAGGAATGGCCAGTTCAGGATGGAAGGGAACTGTATTCAGACATGCTTTTCCTCATTAAAAATAAAATTTCTGACTTTTAAAAATGACATATAAATAAGTCATTCATTGTTTAATGAAGGGAATATGTTTTGAGAAATACATTGGGTGACATCATCATTGTGTGAACATCATATAACCTATTTACACTAAGATGTCTATGACATTAATAGGTGATCTGATCTTAGGGAACCACTGTCATCATACATGTCATATGTAGTTCTTGTTGACCAAAACTTCCTTTTGTGGTGCATGGTGATAGTTCAGTACTTATTGTGTATCTATAAAGATAAAAATATGTAATTAGGAACAGGTTATCTACTGCCTTCAAGATAAATCTTGAGCATGAAGCTTTAAAGATTAAAATGGGTTGGAAACTCTGATACATACATCTTCAGTAAGAAGACTGGGAAGTTGCCTTGGGAAATGAACTTGTAACTTCTGAGAATGTATCCAGGCTCAGGTGGCTTCAGGTGCAAGGGGAGATAATGGGGAGGTGACCTGATGGGAGTCCTGTCTGCAGAGAAGCCAGGCTGGCAAGTGAGGGTCTTCAGACAGGGGCCCTTGAGCACCAACACATTCAGCCCTCTGTTTTAGTCTTAGAATGGTAATCTCTGGCACAGTCCCTGGTAATTACTAACAGGAGAAGGAAAAAGCATGGCTGACTGCAAGGCATCTGTTTCAGTTTGTCATAAAGGTGTGAAAGCCCCTGTGGCCATTGAGTGGAGGTGGAGGAGGGAGTTGTCTGGGACTGCAGTCCTTTCCCCACTACTTTCTAGTGTACCCTAGGTGGGGGCTGTTTACTTAATCCCTCTAAATCTTTTTTCTTATCTGTAAACTGGGCCTCAGATCTGTCTCTACAGTTTAGTCATCCGGATTAAATGATATAAGTCATTTAGTACAATTCCTGGTACCTAGTACCAAGTCCATAGTAACTATGAAGATTTTTATTGTCAATCGTAATATAGTCATTTCATTCAATCACTATGACGGATTAACGTGTGCGGGTTATTCTCTCTCTCTTTTTTTTTTTTTTAAAGAAAGAGAGAGGGACAGCGAGCGAGAGAGAGAAAGACAGAATCAATTTTATTTAGTTTCTCATGGACTTTCGTTGCTCACATACTTTATTGTGTACATGGTGCTGGGGTTTGAACCCGCGTATTTGTGCATGCAAGGCAAGCGCCGTAACCGCTGAGCCACCACTCCAGCCCCAGGTTATTCTTTTGTCAGTTTATGCAGTCTTTCTCCCACCCCTGAACTGAACCCATCCTTTTATTGATATGTACTATAATTATGAGAACCATTTTCTAGCTGATGCATAGATTTAAAGCATAACATATCCATTTGATAAATCTCTTAGGATTAAAATTTCACCTTTTTTTTTAAAAGAGAGAAGGACAAAGAGAGAGAGAGAGAGAGAGAGAGAGAGAATCAGTTTAATTTAGTTTTTCATATGGCTTTTGTTGCTCTGACACTTCATTTTGTACGTGGTGCTGGGTTTCGAACCCAGATCCTCGTGAATGCCAGGCAGGTGACGTAACTGCTGAGCTGCCGCTCCAGCCCAAAATTTGACCTATATTAAAAAAGGCTGATCTAGGATTTTTTTCAGAAGTAGTAAGCTTGTTTTCTGGGAGAGAGACTGGGTTTCCTCTGGGATACGGTTTATCTTCTCTTCCGTTAGCACATATGTACATGTATACACACCTGAGCTGTCTTCTTTCACAGACTGAGAACTAGGATGGAGAGTTGGGGGTCTGCTCACTCCTCTGGGGGTGAGAATCATGGACAGCAGTCAGCACAGCATGAAAGTGTGACCCATGATGGGAGCAGTTGGAATGTAAAAACACCTTGTCCACATACCCACACCATCCAATCTTCCCCTCGTCATGGCAGGTGAAGTCACCCTGATGTCAAGGATTAATCCTTCTCAAGAGCTCTGGCAGTGATGAGAGGATGAAGCAGACACAATAAGTTTGGGTTTGTGCTCAAGGAGGAGAAAGACACATTTGAGTGCCTGCCCTGGGCAGCAAAGAAAATCTGTCACGTTCTCCTTAATGGGAAGCTGGAAATTGTACACAGGTTGGATGGAAAATGTGCCGAATTTATCCTCACATGGGCAAATTTTCTGATTGAGCCTTTTTTTTTTTTTTTTGTTTCAAAGGGAACCGGGAATAGTTCACTCTGTTAAAAATTATTCAGGAGGGCTGGAGCGATGGCTCAGGCAGTTACGGCGTTTGCCTGGCATGTGCGAGTATACAAGTTCAAACCCCAGCACCACGTACACAACAAAGTCTCAGAGAAACGAAAGCCATGTGAAAAACTAAATAAAAATTGATTCTGTCTCTCTCTCTCTCTCTCTGTCCCCTCTTTCTTTAAAAAAATATTAGACCGAATTAGACTCTTTTCTGCAAATATTTTTGCTCAGCTCCTGCCACAAAATGACAATAAACAGTTAATGAAAAATCATAGGGGTCTGGCAAGCCACAAGACCATCAGTGACCATGCTTCTTAGCTAGGGTCTTAGCCATGCATCTGTTTGCATAAGGTGCTTGGAGCCTCATGGGAAAATACTTACCCTAAGTGAGGTAGGAAGCAGGTTTCATGAGTCTAATCCCAAAGTGAGGCCAGAATAAGATGTTAGGAGGACCACTCAGATCTACGGAGAGATTAAACAAAGTGCGAGTAAGGAGTTGGTGACACTCACTATACCAGGAGGACTCAATATAGGCCATACTGCTAACAGGGGACATGTAGGAACCTGGAAGGTACCAATGTGTATAGTGGAACTGTGTTTGGTAGTTTTGAAGAGAGCAATTTGGCACGCAGCAAACTTGAAGCTTACATCTACAGAATTGGATGTTACAGGTTGGATTCCCTCATGTCTTAGTCCATTTCCTGCTGCTAGAAGAGAATGCCAGGGACTTGATAATGTACAAAGAAAGGAAATTCATCTGACTCATGGCTCTGGAAGCTCAAGAGGATGAGAAGTCCAAGACTGAGGAGCCACATCTGGTGAAGACTTTCTTGCTGTATCATCCCTGGAAGAAGATGGAGGAGTAAGTCAGTGTGCACCCCAGGGAGAAGAGGGCCCATCTGATCCTTTATAAGGATACCACTGTCCTTGTAACTAAGGCTTTCCTGAGATAACAGCATTAATTCATTCATAATCACCTCTGTTTCAATTTTTACTTTTTAGTGGTGCTGAACATTGAACTCAGGGCCTCATACATGCTAGGCAAGCTCGCTACTGCTCCCCTACATCCCTGGCTTCATAATCTGCTGTAAAAGGTCCCACCTGACAACACTGTTGCTTCAGGGATTAGGGATTTCTAATAACATAGACCATCATAACATAAACACATAAACCATCGCATCTGGGAAGTGGACTCTGAATCTAAACTTCACAGGTAAGGAGTTAGTTTATTAGAGAATATTTTGGGGTTCAGCACCTACTGGGGAGCTGTTGGGGAGAAGGAGAAGGTGGGCTGTGATATGACTGACTCTGGGGAGAATTATGTAACTGGGACAGCCCTGTGGTCTCGGAGGCCAGATTTTTGTACTCCCACATCAATGAGTCGTTGAATATGAGTTGACCCTGGGAAGGAGATGACAGTCTTCAGCCAGTGGAAGGGTAGTTTCCAAAGGCTGAGAGCTGGAGGGTAGTATTCCCAAAACTGTGGGAATAAATTTCTCACTCCTGGAATTGGAATTTGGGTGGCACAGTATAGTCTATTACAAAAGGACTTAGTTTTTGAGACACCAACTCAATGAGGCAAAGTACTTCGGATTTGGGGAGATAGAAATCAGTGTAGACTATCAAAACAAACTAGAGTATCACACTGATTTGGATATCAGAGACTAAAATGAGTGAGTCTTTTTTTGTGAAAAGAGTATATTCTGAGATTTTCACATATTCTAGTGTAAGTACTCTGCAAGCTTCTAATGTCATGTGATACTAGAGTAATAATGACAGTTAAGGGTAGCAACAACCGTAACTAACACTAATTGAACGGTTACTGTGTGCCAGCACTCTTCCGAGTGCCTTACTTATAATCTTATATTTAATCCATATAGTAACTCCTTTGAGGTAGGCCAACTTTATTATGCCCACTTGAAAGATGAGGGAACTGGGGCAAAGTGAGTTTAAACAGCTTGCTGAAGGTTACACGGCTAATAAGCAGTGCTGAGTCACAAACTCAGGCATGGAAAGCAAAAGGGAAAAGTACAGAACCAAGGCCAGCCTATGTTTGAAAGAAGTGGCGTCTGATGCCTTGAGAGCGGGACACAAGAGGCCTCCCTAGCAATGGCGGGGCACGACTGGCCCTCTTCTGTTTCCACAAGTGGGTTTTTCAAGAACTGTGCCCGACCTACTCATAGCGATATCTCCTGCCCTAGCTCCCAAGTCCTTTCAGGGTGCTTAACATTTTTGTTCAAAGAAGAACTGAATGAAAGTACTAGAAGGATTATTTTTATTTTTATTTTTTCAGGGCTGAGGATCGAATTCGGGGCCTTGCGCATGCTAGGCAAGCGCTCTGCCACTGAGCTAAATCCCCAACCCCTAGAAGGATTATTTTTAGAGGTAGATTAAAACTCTGAACAATTTTCTTGTTCTCTCTGTGCCTGAAGTCTTTATTTTTTTATTTTTTATTTATCTATAGAAAGGAAATACTTCCTCAGGGGTGAGGTGAGGTCTGGAAACAATCATTGATCTGTCAGATTGCATTACATAGCATTAGCTCTAAGTAGGAACTATTCTTATTGTTATTATGATTTTGTTCTTCTACATCCCAGAAGATGGTAGTTGGCATAAAAATGGGCAAAGATCTAAGAATCTCATTCTGCCAGTTAACTTTGGAAGGCTTGACTACATTATCTCTAGTGTTATGTTTTATAGATAAGTATGGAATCCTAGATTTTGATTTTTTTGGGGTTAGAGATTTTTTTTTTAACAAAATACTTTGTACTAAAGTAAAAATGGAATTTCTCACTTCCATCCTGCCCTCTTCCAATATTTTCAAGGCACGTCTTGTTTTTATTACCCTTGCATTAATAGGCCTACTTCAAGGAGCTTACCATGACCCAGGAAATGGAGGCTGACTAAAAATGGAGGAGAAAGAATAAGGAGACATAAAAGGAATTTTATGTTCTTTTTAAGGAGTCATTAAAGTAGCATAAAATAAAAACCTTAAAATGCCACACAAAGTCTTGTTTAGGTAAGACGCAGGAAAGATTTTTCTAGAGACAAATGGAAAAGCAGAAGGTGTCTGGCTTTGACAGTTAATTCTTGGGTCAGGTTGTGGTTATCAGTCAGGGTTTAGTTGCTTGTAGGAGAAACAACTTCTGTTCCTTTATGCAGGAGACTTAACACAGAATGGGGAAAGAGGGTGGAAGGACTGGGGAGGCAGACCTAGGCTACCAGAAGAACAACCCAAACTGGCCTGGCAAAGGGCTGTAACTGACCAGGTGGGAAGATGGAGAATCAGCCGGTCACGGGTCCATAGTTGGTTATGGGGTTGTGTTACCTTAGCTGTGAGTCTGTGATCAGGAAGCCACTGCCTTTGTTGCTAGCTCAGAAATATACCATCTGGGGTCAAAATCTCTGGACCAGGAAGCTGGCTGCAACATCTTAGGCCCTTGAGCAACAACCTGCTTGCTAAATCTGCACCAACAAAATAAACATCTCCCTGCCCTCTCGACACACACAGGCTTGAATTCGAGTCTTGACCAAGTGCATCTTCAAAGGAATCAGGGAAACTGTGGTTTTTATCTGTCCAGCTTCCACCATGCAGAAAACATGGTAGACAGGTTGGAGCGGAGGCTGAGAAAGCCCTTATACTTACTGCCACTACGGACGCACTTGGAAGACTTCAGACTTCTCTTTTCTGCTCTGCTCATTTTTGTATGCGTGTTTGGAAAGAATGGCAAGTGAACATTTCTAAGCATAAACCACACATTCACCTTATCTTGATCCTGTGATTAATTTCAGTTACAGACCTTGGATTATTTTTTTTCTAACACCAGGTACACCAAGAGAGAAAAGGCAATTTAACTCAAGTGTTGGAATATCACTTGAGTTGGAAAATGTAGTCCCTGTCTTTAAACAATTTATAAGATCCAGACCTAGTAACACCTCATTAAGAAATGAAGAACAGCTCAAATTCTCACATATAGACAAAGCTATTTAATAACAATAAACTTAATGGAGCTATTTATTTTTCAATATACTTGAAAAACCACCACATCTCTGTGGCATGGTCAAGTAAGTGCCCAAATTATTTCCCTTTAGACTATTTGGCTGCTGCTGGCTGCTTGGATCAGAATCAACTCTCTTTTCAACAACAGCATCAGAGAGCAGTTATGTTTGAGGCTCGATTGACTAATACAGTCACCTGAGATCTCTGTGACAGTGTGGTCAGACATCACAGCTCTCACCACCACTACTGCTGTTTCTTCAGTACCATGGGTATAGTAAGTGTGCAACAAATATTCATTGATCATTTAATAATGAATAGCAGAGTGCATGAATGAATAATTGCTAAATGGACCATATCTCTATTTTTATTGGCGGTGAAACAATGGAAAATTTAATATAGGTTTTTCCCCTTTGGAAAAACGTGATTTTAATTGTTGAGCCATTAAGAAAAACAAGAATGTTTATGAAAAAAGTCTCTGGATATCATAGGCAATTATTTCCCTCCTCAGGGTTTTATTCAGACCAGTTCTGATTTCAAATGAGGTTCATATAATGATTATAATTTGGACAAAAAGGAGCACATGTTCTTTGCTTCCTTAGTCCAGCCTGTTTTTCTAGTCTTTACATTTCTCATGCTTTCCTAGATTTCATCTCTCAACCCAGAATAACTATTTCCTCGACCTTTCTCACCTCTCCTGAACCCTGATCTTGACCCTTGCAGAGTGCAGTAGGCAGAACAAAAGTTTCTTCTGCAAATTATAAACTGCAAATTATTTTTCCCACTGAGCTTGCAATGAGTAGCCCAGAATTTTATTTCAGGATAGAAATTTCCTGACTGCTTTCTTATTATTAAGTCAAGTCCTTTCTTTTGTATGAGGCTTCTGAGGAGAAAGATTTGAGTCCCAAGCAATCTGTTTTTATCATAGACTGAAATTTGTGTTTCTGAAGAAGTGTGATGATTTACTAGGTAAGAAGATCAGAGATTATTTCTTCACTAACTATTCCAAAATTATTTTTGAGTACTTGCTGTATCCTGGGAATTGTTCCAGTTACTGAAAGCACAGCAGAAAACAAAGTAGACATGGTCCCTGTCCTCATAGAACTTGCATTCTGGTAGGGAGATTTATTGAAAAAATGCATACAAGTGCATACATGTATAATAAATGTGATGCCTGATTTATTTCATTGGAATGAAGAAAAATAAAGCAAGATGAGATAAAGAGGGCTGACATTTAAGCAAAAATGATGTGAAGGGGAAAGTGTTCCAGGCTGGGACAGCAAGTGTAAGGGGCTCTGGTACCAAAATGAGCACATTCCATGAAAGCAAGAGCAGGCAGGCATGTGCTTAGGGTTGGGTGGTGGAAGACCTTCTTAGGCCATGATAAAGAGTTTGGGATTTGGGGCTGGGGTGGCGGGTCAGCGGTTACGGTGCTTGGCTGGGATGCAGGAGTACCTGGGTTCAAACCCCAGCATCACATGCACAAGGAAGTATCAGAGCAACAAAAGCCACATGAAAAGCTAAATGTGATTCTCTCTCACTGTCTCTCTCTCTCTTTAAAGAGTTTGGCTCTTATTTTGGGTGTGATGGGAAACTGACAGAGCATGAAGAGCAAGGGAAAATCTAATTGATATTTTAAAGGATCTCTCTGTTACTATGTGGAGAATAGATTGCAGGTGAGGCAAGGATAGAAGCAGGTCAGCTACTGGGAACCTATGCAGTTATGGGGTGGTTTGGATTGGAATGCTGGCAGACAGTTTATATTAAGAAAAATAGCAGTACTGTTTTCATTCTTATCCTGCTGTGGACATTGTAGGAAGAAACGGGCTCGAGTAGCAAGTAGAGGAACTTAGTTTAAGAGCAGAAAAGAGCTTGGCAGACACACATTCTAGATTGGGTCAATGGAGATAATGTGGAATATCTTCTTCTGAGCTGTTTTAATAAAAGGAAGATTTAAAGGAAGAAATATTCAAAATAAAAATGATGATATATTCTTCGGTGTTGGGAAAAAGTCCCAGCAATATGATAGTTCTTTCTTTTTTTTTTGGTCACAATAGATGATTTTTTTTAGGGCAGTTTTAGGTTCATATGAAAGGCAGAGGAAGGTGCAGAAACTTCCCAGATGTCCCCTGCACCAATATAAGAATAGCCTCCCCTGTTATCAATACCCCCAACAAAGGGTACATTTGTTATGATCGATGAAGCTACACTGACCATCAATATTGCCCAAAGACCATAGTTTATATTAGGGTTCAATCTTAGTGTTGTAATGGAATGTTTTCTTAATGTCATTTCTACTCACTGGGCACCTTCCTTTGCATTTACTTAAGTATGAGAATAGACTTCTGAAAGTGCATTATCCTAACTTTGTCAAGGGCAAAAGGAGAGAACAGGTTCACACACACATCTAAAAAAGTTGGGAAGATGGAAAAAATTTAATTGACTTTTCAAAGCACTACTTAAGCTTCTGAAATAGAAAAAAAATCTAGAGAAAGCTAAAACCTCAAGGACAAACACCTGTAGAAAAAGGTTCAGAGAAGTAAGGTCAGAACTACTAAAGCAGGAAATGAGATGCAACTTCCAAAGGCGAAATGGAACATTCTTCTTCTGTTTTTAATGAGGAGCAAGAAAAGACTAGAGCAGAGTGTTGTCCTTTAATTAGATAGGAAAGAAGGAGACTCACTGATGACATCAAGAGGTTACAGGGCATTCGATGTCTTTTTAAAAAACCTTTCTACATGATCAAGTGACTGGTACTCTGGAAATAGGTAATGCATATTTTAGGAGAATGAAAAGGGACAAAGAAGGCATGGAGGGAGGTAATTTAAATAAGTGATATTGGTATCTAAATGTGCAGGCCCTGATGATTTGCATTCAAGGGTACTAAAAGAATTGGCTGAAGTATTGTGCACCATAAATTGAATATGAGTCAGCAATTTGTAATGCTATTATTTAAAAAGGGAACATGAGTGAGAGTTGCATTAACAGGAGTCTGACATGAAGAGGGCAAGTATATGTTCTCTAATACTTGGCATTGGTCAACCATTACTTAGGATGTAATTACCCAATTTTGGTTGCTGTATATTAAAAGGGATGATTAAACCTAAGAAGAGAGTCACAAAATGATGAATGCACCAAAAACAAAACAAACAAAAAAAAAAACACGAGAAAGTCCAATGGTCAGGTTAAAGAGTGAGAAAGTCCAATGGTCAGGTTAAAGAGTTAAATCCCCATCCTTCATCATTTTGGTCAGGAATGCCAATTTCCAGATCATGCTGCCCCAGAACACAGCTTGTATCTTAAGTGATCTCTGCCCAGGCAGCCATATCTTCAGGTTAAAAGAAATGAGTGGTTTTGTTTTAGAATACAGCTCATGCATAAGAAGGATTATCATGAAAATCATTCTGGTTAAATGGCCTTCCTATTTGCCAGAGAGAAGCATGAGGGAATTGGTATATACTGGTGTTAAGGAGAAGTAGGCCAAAAAGGTATAGTGATTAACTACTAGAACCAAGGGTTAGTTTTCTCACAAATCCTTGGCATATTCCAGCGTCCTTATGTATACACTGTTTTTCTGTATTGTGGTAAAACATTCCTTATCTTGACTCAGTGTAAGAGAGCAACATTCCCACAAAATTAGATTGAGCAAATTACGTTAGGTGCATGTACAAACATGGCATAATCAATTGCCCTATTATGCATAATTATAATGCACCAATAAGAAAAAAGAGTTGGTGATAAGCAGGTACCCATTTCAATGGGAATTTTGATATGATGCCCAAAGTGTTAAGCGGGTAAGATTTATTTCTTATTCCTCCCAATTTTGCCTTTCAGTTATCTCTCTTTCCCACACCCCAGAACCAGTCTTTCCCACATGCCTGGGGCAATTATGTTGCCTCTTGCTGGCAGGTCAGGGCCCTCCCAGTTCACCGGCACTTTCCCCAGGTGGCTTTCTCTGAGACGGACTCCAAGTCTTAGACTTCTCCTTTCTCTCAAACCTACCAGAACTCACCTTTCCTCTGTTCCATTATCTAGAGTCCATTGCTTGGCTTTCCAAAATGAGTTTAGTAATTATGATAAAAGCATTCTAAAAGGATTAATGGTCTTTTTTTTTTTAGCATCTGTTACTTACTGAGTAGTTCTGTGGGGCTACTGATAAGGGGAGTACTTTCTAGGTGGCAAACAAACATGGTATTACTTATCATTGAATTATGCACTGTGAAAATTATTCCCCTTTCAATTTCTTCTCAAGTCTTTCTGATTCAGTTGAGGAGAAAGTTTCTTTTCTAGTGTTAGTATGTTTTAAATCTTCTATACCTGCTAATGCTCTACTTTTAATAAAGCAAGTGCTTTAGACTCAAAACCTTGGGAATTAGAATGATTTCTTCGACTTTCTTTGGTATTGAAGTATAATACACACACTATAGGGGGAATAAAAAATAAATACATATATATATGTAAAATTTAATTCTGAGCTAATGTAATAAATAGTGATACATATGTATATATATATTCCTTTATTCTTATTGCATTTATTTGCACAGCCCTTTTTTGAAAAATTGCCAGTGATACTAGTTTCTAGGTGATATGACTTTCCTTTGGAAAAGAAGTTTATTAAGTAAAACAGATTAGTGGATTTAAAGAGAAAAATATTACCCTAATTCACAGATTCTGAAGATTCACATTTTTCCAGATATTTAAACCTCTCTGGCATCACCATATGTCATGTAAATGACACTCTGCTATGACACCCATGAGCTGCGTCCAGCAGTGAGCTGAGGGCATGTGTTGTCTGCAGTTGTCACTTGTAGTCCCATTACAGAAGGTCAACATAACAGCATTTCAGACTCATCAAAATAATTAACTCTGATGTCGAAAAACATGGGGATGAGGTGCGCCAATACCTGAAGTTTGGGAACTAGAGCTCTTCTAGAAGTGACCTCCTCTTTCCATCTGTTGTCTCTGCATCATAATAAGGGCTCTCTAGAGATGCAATGCTTTAATTGATAGAAGTGGTAGGATAGGAATTTCAGTCCTGTGGCCAGGGAACATGGATGGAGGGGTGTCAGGAAATATGGATTGGGGAAGTTGAACTTTATTTTACATCCTTCAGTATTCCTTGGATATCAACCCTGTGTCTTCCCCTGAGGGTCGCTTTGCCCTTTGTGACATATACATTATCCTTACTTAGAAATTGGTACCATGTATAGGGCTGTAGGCTTATAAGTCATTAAAAATATGGCTTTCAGATATAGAGTCTTGTTGCATGAGACTGTAGATCAATACCCCTGCATGTCATATATCTGCCCTTAGACTTTCCCTAGCATCTTGATGCCCCTACATGATACCTCCTGTGTAGGAGACTCCGAAAACATTTTTTTTTTTTAATAAAGGAAGGAGAGATGGAATCCTGCCTTGGCCTGCTGCTTGGAGACTCGGCTATGGCTATACTATGCAGCTGAGCAGCTAGGGGCCAGTAGCAGTCTGCATTTCACATCTCCATCCTTCTCTGCTGCTCTGGAGGCAATTGCTACGAATTTGTATGGCACACCATTTGCATACTCTAACGAGATGGGCTATAATTGGCCTTCATTGATTTTGTTTTCATTGAGCTAAAATAGAGTCAGAGCTTCTTAGGCTAGAAGAACTGATTGATTTGTGGTAGAATTCAGGACTATTCAGTTGAAGAAATAATTAATTATGTTCTTATTTAGTAATCATCAGGGTTGAGCCTATTTCTTAGCAGGAGAGTGTGCTCAGCAGAATTGAACTTTGCCAAGGCAGACATGCCTTAAAATAGATTTGTTAGCCAAATACATGGATAGCACACATTGCTTTTAGTTTTCATTTATTTTTATTTTTTATTAGAAATTTATGGTTATCACACATTGTTTTTAAAGGAAAACTTTTCTAAGATTGGAGATAATCTCCAATATACAAGTAGAGATTAAGAGACAACATTGCTTCTTTTCTGATTGTCATTTTCTTCTTCACATGAGCATATTCCCCCGCCACCCCAATTGTCTTTATCCACCCATCCATTTGTCCATCTTTTTATTTGTCCATGCATCCTTGAATCCATCCACTGGTATTTTGACCTTATATAATTTCTCCATGAGTTAATTCAGTCTGAGTGAATAATACTTTTCACCTCCGTCTTCCAGTTCTCAGAGCTGGAAATTGGTCCAGATTGGCCCCATCCCTAGAGGAAGAGACAAGGGAATCTTGGCCTTGTTTGATCATCCTGAGGTGTGGAACTTTAAAGGAAGTAGAGATGTTTGATAGGTCATCCTGTGTAGGTCCTGTTTCTTGGAATTTTGATGTGGCTATGAATAAACTCTTTCTGGTAGCTTTAGTCCCAGGTAAATCTTTCTGTTTTAAATTTCTTTTGAAATCACTGTTACAATTTTTAGGTATAATTAGTCCCTCTTAGAATGAGTTCTATTCTTGAAACGAAGGCCTTGTATTTTTTGAGGAACAAGGTATAGATATAAATAAATAACTACATCCTAATTTCATTCAATAGACATTTCCTGAGTATCCCAGCATGTAAGGTATTATTGTAAGTTTTGTAAGAGATGCAAAGATGAATGAGACACTATAGCTGCATCATATGAGGTAGTATAGAAATATTTGCCAGAAAATCATTTGTAAGTCAATTATTTGAATCTATGTAGATAATGTTATTTATAGTCCATTGCTTAACTTCTGAAAATACTAAAATATTAGGTTTAATCATATAAGATTGCCAACTTTTCACAAGTAAACAAGGCACTTTACAAATGTGTACAATGAAAAGTATTAGTGACCATAAATTATGGGGCTTATATGGGAAAAATGAGTTCAGAAACCATTTCTTTTTATGTAGGTCTATAAATTAAATGAGGGACCCCTTCCTAAATGTTCCCATTATTGGGGGTAGTGGAAATGGGGGCTTGCCTTGCTGCCTGCCTACGGCAAGAGTTCCAACAGGAATGGTGAAGTAGTGGGGATACAAAGGAAGACAGGGAAGAGGCGAGGAAAATGGCTCAGGGAGTGAGGCTGAGACCTCCCGCAGACGTAGCAGGTGATGATGTCCATGTTTGGGTTGTCACTACTACTGTCTTTTGTCTCAGACCTGTGTTGTACCTGCTATGATCCGTGTTGGCAAAATGGTTACCTGTGCCATCTAAGGTCCACAAAGCTGGTGAGGGAGTCTCTTCTAGTGCAGCCAGGGAAAACTCAAATCCAATAGAACCCGTAATGATGCAGTCCACAAATAATGCGAACGCGGGTATAAGGTGATTGACGGTTGGTTATCCTCCACTTAGGCCTGCTTGAGAATGGGAGTGGATTAAGTTCTCATTTCCTCAGGATGAGTGTGGTTGAGGGAAGGACAAATCAGGCCAGCCTACTGTGAGAAGTTGGGGGGCATGGGGATGGTCCCTGCATCCGCTGTATTTTCTCCAACCTAATCTCTCTGGGTGGGGCTCAAAAGGATGGGTACTAATAAATTGGGAAATTCCTGGAACTTCTGCCACTGTGTTGGGAATATCATCAAGGTTAAAGTAGGGGAAACAATTGCCACCATTGACACCAAGCTGAGTTGAGACAGAACAATTTTTAGTTGCATAGCTAGAATGTGAGAACTTTCCAGTTGGCTTGTTGTGTGGGCTTGCTCCAGTCATTAAATTCATCTCGTTATAAAACCTACTTGTATTGTCAGTGTCTGACAGTTTTGGGCCAACTTATCACATTATGGGGTATTTTGTTGAACTTCCATGGTACACTTATCTGCAGAAAGAGTGGAAATTGCAGAGGAAAGCAATGGCATGGTCCTCACCTCAAATACTGCAGAAGTTCTTCACATGGGTCCAACCAAAATCACATTTGGGACTTTAGCTGTTTGTCAGAACAGTGCTTTTTAGTTTTCTAGACTTTGCAGTACAGAAAGGAAACTCTAGGTGTGGGGACTGGCTGATGAGTCCCTGCCCATCATGCCCACCACAAAGCTCTTTATAAGGATTGTTAATCCTAGCAACCTCCTGTTGATGACCACGACCCTTATCTATCTATTCTTTCATTATTAATTTCTGGTAGGAAAAGGCCACAAAGATAGGAGTAGACAATGAATTTTGGGATGCACACAAAAAACTGAAGATTTATTTACACCTCAGAGGAAAATCTAGACTCAGCCATGTCTTCTAAGTGCTTAGTACTTCCCCGTAGGACAAGATGGTGATCCTGGGGAGTGCTGTGAAAAGAGACAGGCTTGGGTGTGCAGCCCTGGAGTCCAAAAATGTGCAGTGGTTGTAGGAGAAGCTATGGGGTTTAGGTTTTCCCTTTCTCTCCTTCTTACAACATCAATCTGTATTTAGTCTTGAGATGGTGATATGAACAGAAGGATTCAGGCTGGGGAGAGTCCTGTTTCCCATTTGTTACATAACAATGAAAAAAATGCATTTTTTATGAGGATGATTATTATAAACAGAATGCAGTCATTCCTTGGTATCTGGAGGGAATTAGATCTTGGGTCCCCAGAATACCAAAATCTATAGAAGCCCTAGTCCTTTATATAAAAGGGTATATATATAATCTGTGCATATCCTCTGGGTTGTTATAATACCTAGTACAATGCAAATTCTATGTAAATAGCCATTAAATTGTATTGTTTAGGGAATAATGAAGAAAAAACTCTGTACGTGTTCAGTTCAGGTGCAACTTTTTTCCTGATTATTTTTGACCTGTAGTTGGTTGACTCTGCAGATGTGAACATGTGGCTGACACCTCAGTTACCCGTCTGGGTGGACATGGGTTCTTCCGTGTCGTTGATCCCTGTTCACTGCATAGCTCTGCATTACTTGGTAGACATATATCTCAGGTTTCTTCACCGTTCTCTTTTGGGAATGAATTATTTTAGGGATAAAGAGAGAGAGAGAGAGAGAGAGAGAGAGAGAGAGAGATTATTTTATTTTTCTCCTAATAATTTCTTGGTAATTGTGCCTCCTCACATCTACCCAGTAGGTAGCTTCTTTGGGTTATGATGAAGAACTCAGAGCATAATCATATGTCAAATGTTTTCTCCTGAGTTCTTTCTTCACCGTGGAATCATAATGATTTGGAATATTACCTGATTCTGAGGCCAAAGTTTTTCCATAGGCCTTCAGATGAAACATAGCCATTCACAGAAATAACGAATTTATAAAAGTTAGGGACACACAGAGGATAGATAGGTGTAGGCTTTGTTCTACGTAAAGATTCACATCTTCTATGAAGCTTTTCACCTCCTTAGCATAAACTCAGTTGTGGTCCCAAGACTCCCCACGACTGTCACAGACACTCCTATCCTTGGGAGATTGCAAGGGTTTAGGAACTCCCTCCCAGGAATCCATAGCAAAGACAAGTTCTTTGTTATACAATAATACTTTAAAGAGGACAGGACATGTTTGTTAAATGCAAGCATGGAGGAATGAGTGAGGAAATGAATTTGATGGGCTTTCTGAAGGATTTGAACCAGTCTCTTCGAGGTCCTTTCTAGAGCAATGAACTTGGGGACGTTTGGAAGTTCTATCCCATCAAGTGCTTTGAATCTGCTGGTCTGACTCCACATGCTCACAGGGGTCATGCGTCTTGGCTTGGGGGTTTAGCTGGGTGTGAGGGTTGGTGATGTTTCTCCAGAGGGTAGAACCCTGTGCATGTGCAGCACTCACCGCGGTATGTTCATTTATTTAAGAGATATTGAGTGAACGCTTACCATATCCTTGGAACTAGGTGCTAGGGAAACAGGTGAAGAAATTAGACAAAAATCCCTGCCTTTTTGGAGCTTTCGTTCTAGTCAGGAAAGACAGACAATAAGCAAATAAACATGTAAAAATATGCTAGTCAGGTGGTGGTAAACACTTTGGAGAAAAGTAAATTGAATGCCCAGAACCTGTCGCTGCTCCTCTGTAAGCTGGGTAGGGGAGGCCTGGAGGAGCCTCCAACTCTGGGGCAAAGTTTGTAATTTGTTGTTGCTGCTGCATGCCCTCTGGGTTAAAAAAAAAAAATCTGTCCCTGAATGTTTAGTGGGTCTGCTTGGCCTTTTGATTCTGCAGTGATTAAATGCCAGGCTATTGGGAATTAGTTTTATTCTAATTCAAGGTTAAATGTAGAAAAGACCTCCCTCTTCTCTATCTATCAAAATTCAACTATGGATCTTTTAAGGGTGTCAGCCCCTCTTTGAAGCCTCCTCTGACCTCTCCCCACCCCAACTGCATTTAATTTCTGTTTTCTTTGCTTCCACAGCATTTAACTTGTATCACATTTCATTCTGTTTTATATGGATTTGCATGCTTATGGGCTGGTTTTTTTTTCTAAATAAAATTTGTGATTTCCTTGGAGGTAAGGAGGCTTTTTCACTCTGTTTTCACTGTGTTCATCTCCTTCCTCTATCTCAAGGGACTTTAGAATGCTTAGTACATAGTAGCTGTTCAATTAACTATTGATTAAGCAAAAGATACCTGCAAGCATGCTTATCAGTACTGAATTTGATTTGCATTTTGTAAGTCTCTCATTTAATTTACACTGACCACCAATATGAATGAAGTTTTTACTAGTTTCCTAGTTTCCTTGGAATATTAGCTGTGACTATGCCTTAGGAAAATGTTCCAAAGTTAAGATTTTTCAATGAAATACTAACAGCAAAAATATACATATTGCCTCTTTTCTCATTGTAAAGGAATACACACTCATTGTAGGAAATTGAGAAAATATAAAGAGTATAAAGGATATAAAAATCACTTTCATTCATTCATTAAGAGGATATCTGTTGAGTTTTTATTATTCTTTAGGTACATGCAAAACACTCGGAAGACAACAATAAATAACAGGTCAAGTCCTTCTTTCACAAAGAAATTAAACGAGTCATTACAACTTATGCTATTAAAGAATTATGATCTGCATAATTCTTTTTTTTTTTTTTTAAAGAGAGAGGAACAGTGAGAAAGAGAGAAAGACAATCAACACAAGCCCTTTGTTGCTCCAAACACTTCATTGTGTATGTGGTACTGGGGTTTGAACCTGCATCCTTGTGCATGCCAGGCAAGCGCCATAACTGCTGAACCACACTCCAGCCTGTGATTTGCATAATTCTTAAACATGAGGATAGCACTAACATTTTAGTGTCTGTGTATGTTTGTATGTATGTATGTATGCATGTATTTATTTTTGGTACCACTGAGCAACATCCCCGGCCCTTTTTAAAATTTTGAGACAGGGTCTCTCTAAATTGCTTAGGGCCTCCCTAAGTTTCTGAGCCTGACTTTGAACTTGTGATCCTCCTGCCTCAACCTTCCAAGTTGCTGGGATTACAGGTGTGCACCACTGTGCCCCTCACCAATCTATTTATAAAGGCAATATATTTAAAAAAAATTTAAAACAAGAAATACTTCTTCCTAGTCTGCTTTTTTTTTTTTTTTTTTTTAGAGAGAGGCACAGTGAGAGAGAAAGACAGAATCAATTTTATTTAGTTTTTCATGTGACTTTTGTTGCTCTGACACTTTGTTCTGTATGTGGTGCTGGGGTTTGAACTTGGGTCCTTGTGCATGCCAGGCAAGCACCGTAACCACAGAGCTATCACTCCAGCCCCTCCTAATCTGCTTTTCCTTTTTTCTTTTCTTTTTTAAAGAGAGAGGGACAGTGAGAGAGACAGAGAAAGAGAGAAACAACTTTATTTAGTTTTTCACATGGACTTAGTTGCTCCAACACTTAGTTGTGTACGTGGTGCTGGGGTTTGAACCCAGGTCCTCGTGGTTGCCAGGCAAGCGCTGAAACTGATGAACCACCGCTCCAGCCCCTAATCTGCTTTTTCAAACCTAATATATTGTGAATATTTCTTTAGGTCTTTTAGCATTATTCTATAATGTTATTTTAAATAACCAATAATGTTTTAATGATATTCCAAACTTTCCAACAGTGATACATTGATTATGAATTTTGAACAAATTGCTGGAACTGTTGGTATGCAAAATTTGAAAGCTTTTGGTGGGTATGGCTAGGTTGCCGCCTTACCATTTATACTTTTACCAGCAGTGTAGGAGAGGAATGGAATCAGCAGGTTTTTTTTCCATTTAAAAAGGAATTAACCTGGTCCACACATTTTTGTTGGTGAATGTGCGATCATTTCTTATGCATTGATCTCTAATGAGTTCTGCTCCAAAGTAGATAATGAATGAAACTTGTAATCGGTGTTAGGCTAGAGAAACATTTTGCCAAAGTGGATGTCAGGACTGTTGGATGATTTTAGCCCTTAAACCATAAAGTGAGGGAATGACTAATGGGCCCTATTCTTTATATTTATGCTAATGTTTCAGTTTGGCCATCTTCTGTCACTTGGAGAAAGGGCATTTAAGAAAAGTCCTGGCTGGAGAATGTCAGGAACACAAAGAGAGAGCTAGGGCAAGTGGTACCAGTGTCACTAATGAGATTTCAAAGAAGAAGTGGACCCACACCCAGGAGAGAGATTGTAGAGTCAGTTGAAAAAAAAAAAAAAACAACTTTCAATAGTCAGGAAATCATAGCGCTGAAGCTGGAGGCAGCACTCACTGAAGAAGTGCTTTGCCCATATCCTGCAGGAAGATCACAAGATGCACAGAGAGTTTGTCCCCTTTATGATAATGTCATTAAGACATTTGACTTACAGAATGTCCAATGATTGCTTCTTCATATTAATTACTATGGGTCTAGGACCTAAAGAGATTCTAGTTTTCATCCTGAACAAAATAAAAAGCAAGTAACATTCAGCAGGAACATGCCTGTGAGTTTTCTGTGACATGGAAGGGAACTTTGCATCAGCTGGGAAACCACTAGAATGCAGCCCCCTGGTCTTGACTCTAATGTCACTTACCTGTAACCTTGGGCAAGTCGTTTAATCTCTTCTGGCTTTAGTATCCTCATTTTTAAAGTGAGGGATTCAAAAGAAATGAATTTTTTTTTTTTTTGCATTGAAGGTTGTCTGATACTCTTGTCACCTTGACCAAAGCCTCCTCGGGCTCAGCATGAGACTCATCTTACCCCCTCTGCTGCTCAAGTAGGGGGAACAATATGTAATTTTAACAGTATTTAGCCTGTCATGTCCCTTATGAGCTTCTTGTTTGAGATTCATCAGAGAGGTTTTGGGTTTGTATAGTCATTTACTACCCATAGGTGACAGCTTCTTCTGTACACTTCTGTATTTATTCATCCTTGTTGTTATATTAAAGCCTCACTTCATATTCATATTAATAGCAGAGGGAAGATTCCTTCCCAGTCCTTTTTACTTTTTTTTTTTGCATTCTTCAATTAATTTTCCTAACTTCCTACATTACCTTGTAAAATGATGAACACTTGGCAATGTACTGAAAGAGTTGTTCCATGGAAGACCCACCCGCTCCCACGGCTCTCAGTTTTGTTACATCTTCATCAACCCTAGAAAGAGGTGGGTGCTTCTGTGTGTGGGTGTGTGTGAGTGTGTGTGTGCATGCACATCCATGCTGGGTTGAGAAACGTAAATTAGGAAGAAGAATGATTAGGTGGCTGGGCTTCAAAGAGAACATTTGTAGATTCTATCTGGAACACATTTTATTAAAATTGCAACAAACTTTATAAAATCAGATGTATGGTTCATTAAGGGAACATTACCTTACAATTATGATTAATTAGATTAAACTTATGAAAGTGTGTTATTTGTTCAAATCAAAAGGGTGGGGGAAAATGATGGATGATGAAAGAGTGTGATAAATGAAGAAAACAGCTGAACTAAATTGAATGTGTATTCATCCGTTTTCACTTCATAACGAATGATAAATTGAGCATGTCACATTTAACAATACATGTCTGGGCTTAAGCACACGGTTTCAGCTCCTGTTCGCTAATGCCTCGTGATAGGTAGTTGAGACCAAAGAATTGATATTTCAGTCTCTAGACTTTTGTCTGTCTACCTCTTTCCTTGTAAAACACAATGGATACTTAATTAAAATAACTTTTGGAGTTGTTAATTCATAAAAAATTGTACTTTGTAGGGTCATGCTTAGGGCATTTAAAAGGAGATTTTTCTTACTTACCTAACATGAATGTTTTCTACCATTTACAGGCTTAATCCCATGGCAGGGGTGTAAAGCACATAGAATTATAGAAATGTCTTTCTTTTCCTCTCTTAAATGTCTCCATGTTTCCCTTGGCAATTGATTGGAAAAAAAAATACCCCCCCCCCAAATCTGGGAAATTTGAAAATGAGAGTTAATCATCAAGCAGTTTACACCAGTTTCCTGAAATCTCAAGTTTTCCAATATTTTAGATTACACTGTAGCCTCTGAAGGTTTAGAAAGCTGTTATTGGGGTCAGGGAGATAGTGTGTGAAAATATTTTGTCAGGCTAAAACTAGACAAATTTGATACACAGAGTCAGGAATGGTTCATGAAAAGAATTATTATTATTATTATTTTTGCTAGAAAAGCTCAGGCATTGTAATATAATAGAAAATATCACACACAATGATGTTTCTCTGCCCATAACGTTCTTACTGAATTTGGGTCATGACAATGTGAAGTCAGTAATGGTTTCTGAAAATATTACACAGCATTTTCTTCTGTTTTTGAGTTTTTTTGAAAGGGTTTGTATGATTCATTTGAGCGTTGGAGAAGGTTTGCAGTCAGTTTTGATTTTACCTGAACCTCGTCTTCCAGTCCTGCCTCATCTTCTATTTCCACCATCCTTGCCGGATGTTTTCAGCAACGATCAAGCTTTTAAGGGACAGTCTCTGTCACACTTTTCAGGATATCTCATGTTTGAGAAGAGACATTTGGAGCAAAGAAGACATTCTGAAAGCTAGGAGATGAGACACTGGGGTCATTTAGGAATTAGGAAAGAAATGAATGGCAGTATCGATACAATAGTTATTCAGTGTTGGATGGCTGGAAGCAGTGTATAAGGCTGTGGTTCTCAGTGCAAGTGGAAGTTTTGTCCCTACCTCACCCATGTACCGGAGGACGTGTGGCAATGGCTGGAGATATTTTGTTTGTTACAACTCTTGGGAATTGATGTTACTGGCACCTTGTGTTTGGAGACCACGGATGTTGCTGCGTGTAGGATGGGCTCACACGATCGCTATCTGAAACATCCAGCTCAAAATGTCATTCAAGATGAGGTTGAATATGTGGGTATATAAATCGTGTTAGTCTTGGACCCCAACCAACATGATTTAATTTCTGAAGTACCAAAATAACTTTGCTCTAATTACTTTTTGTTTTCATAGTGCATCCCCTTAGAAGTCTATTCATTAAATCTGCATGAGCTTTTTAGGAGGTGTTGGATCTCTCCTTGGATGTGCAGAGGTATTGGAAGGGTAGACTTTGTTCTTATTGTTAAATTAGGAACAGAACCAGAACTAGAATTCAGCTTCCTTGAGGGTATTGCTTCATTTCCCAAGTTAGGCCACCTCCCATTTCTAGGCCAGGCTGCTGTCCCCTCTCCAATAAGGAGATCGTCTCTGTGAATGGCAAATTATCTTTGGGAATGAATATTCTGGAGGTGAGAGAAAGTGGAAAAGCCTTGAGTCATGCTAAAGTATTCAAAAGAGGAGCTTACAGCAAGAAACTGTCACACTTGTCTGCGTTCTGACGTGAAATACATTTCAGAGCCGAGACAATTCATCTGTCAGGCTTCCTGTTGGAAGAATATTTACTCAACTGTGGGAAAAGAGCTTCAGTGAACATCCAAGCTAATGAAAATTTGATAATACTCAATATTCTAGAAATAACCCCAAATCAAGTGGGTTCTTAGTGTCAGAATGAAGATGATAAAGAACCTTGAGGACACTTCCTGGGGAGCAGACAGTGACAGAATCCTTATCAGCAGGGTTTTCTTACCATGAGATAAGGGTCCTCTCTTTGGTGGGAGGAAGAATGGACATGTCAGGTTCACTGTTTTTCTTTTCTTTTTTTTATTTAAGAAAATTTTGATAAAATATACATAACATGACATTTAACATTTTAGCCATTTTAAGTAGATAATTTAGTGGCCATAAATATATTTGCAATGTTATGTAACCACCACCGCATCTATTTCATACATATATATATGTGTGTGTGTGTGTGTATCTATCTATCATCTGTCTATCTATTTATCTCTATATTTTAGAGGGAGAGGGAAAGTGAGAGAGAGAGAGAGAAAGAATAAATTTTATTTAGTTTTTCATGTGGTTTTGTTGCTTTGATACTTCATTGCGTACTACGTGGTGTCGGGGGTTCAAACCCACGTCCTCATGCATGCCAGGCAAATGCTGTAACCACTGAGTCGCTGCTCCAGCCCCTATTTCCAATATTTTTAATCATTTGAAATAGAAACTCTGAATATTAAACCAAAGCTCCTCCTTCTCCCTCCCCTCAGCCACAGGTCACCTCTGTTCTCTATTATCACTATGCATTTGCCTATTCTGGATGCTTCCTGTAAGTAGAATCACACAATACTTGTTTTTCGTCTGGTTACAGTTCAGTTTTGTATTCTTAGTGCCTAGTAAAGCCAGGCACAAAGTAGGTACTTAATAAATATGGAATAAATCAAAGTCAGAGTTGGAGGATAGGAGTAGCATGTATCTTCAGGATCTAACACATTAAAATTTTTAAAAAAATTAATGATAATAATGATAAACCCTTGCATTTGAACAGTGCTTAATGTTTGGGCAAAGGGCATTGACATTTCATCTCAAATGCTTGATTATTATTTTGGAAAATTTGTTTCTTTTAAGGTTACCTTTAAGTAAAACATCTCCCCTCACATTAATATTTTATTTTTTTCTAGTTTAATTGCACATTAAAACATTTAATTTGCTACTTTTGGGACTAATCCCATATGATGTGGGTCGAGGTGTGTGAGTGAAATGCATAGTTCATCATTATTCATTGACAAGGTTAAGGTCCATCTCTCTCCAGAAGGAAATTGAAGCGATAAGATATTAAGTGCATCCTTTCAAGGTCCAACAGGAAATTAGCAGAAGAGCCAGAATTAGAATTCACAGCCTCTGGATCCCCAAGGCTCCAGTGCACTGAGCTGACCCCCAGACACAAGCTTTCCTTTCCCCCGTGTCTATTCCCAGTGACCTCTACTAGCGTCCACAAAGCATGAAGAAAAAGTAACCATTCTTCCATGAATTCTTCGACTAGGGCAAACAGTGCAAATTGTTTTCTTTTGGGGTCAGAGCTTTGCCACCTGCCATTTCGGACTTGCTGGAAGGCTGAAATACATCATTTGAGGGGTTATACACTGTATGTCACCCGTTACTGACTAGTCCTGACTTCTCCCTTGGAGATTGGCTCATCCTCCGGTTAAGCTGTGTGTGCTTCCAGGAGACTGGAGGGGACATTTTGCTCCAATTATAGATGCAGTAGAAAGGACAGGTTAAGCAATTAAAGCAATGCCCTCTTCATCACCAACTTTATTTGTCCCTCGACTCTGCAAACACAACTTTTCTTCTTCTTATGCAGTTTGTGGTTTGACAGCCTCATTGTGCTTCCCCTCTGATATTGTCTCATAAAACTCTCAGGCAGAAACATAATTGCCTGACCAGCTTCCCAGGTTATGTGTCTTCCCCCCACCTAAAGTACACCGGTAGAGAAAGCATTTAAGCTTGACACTGTGACTTTCCTGGGCTAAGTTCCGTCCTTTTATCGTAGAAAAGCTTTCAAGTGTGCATTGCAGGGCACTTTTTTCTTAATCTAACTTCTACCCCACTTTCTTCATTTGCTTGCCAAAGGAGGAGAACAGAGGTGTCTGCGTGGAATGATCAAATGAGACCGTGATAAGAACAAGAGATCAGGAATAGTAAGTAGCTAATTTACCAGGGACAGTGCAGTCATTGGCAATGAAGAAATTTTCAAATTGACAGGCTCTGGGTGGGGGCGGGGGGAGTTTTTATGACCATAGCGATATTGTAGTGACAAGATTTGGGCTTTATGAGGCACACTGATTTGATAATGGTGGAGAAGGAAGATAAAGGACAGAAGCATGGGTAAAATAGTGTTAGGACAAGGCGTTGCTTTTTCTAATATATAAATGCACATTTTAGTGTATGCTGTTAGAGTTTGGGTGATAATTTAGGGGTGTCATGTTGATTGCCTAGACTTTCTTCTCTTGTCTTGGGTTCCAAAAGGCAGTTCCCTTATCTCTCCTGGGATTCACACAAGACAGTCTTGCATCAGTTTCACTTCCAGCAAGGTCCGGATGATTCTGATTTAGAATTGTGTCTTTTCTAGCCTCTTTTCATCCTCCTTCTACTATTTTAATTCTGACTCCTACTGGGTCTCTTTTCAGGTTAGTGGTTCTCAAACCTATCTCACCTTCAGTCATCTGGAAACACATACACACACAGAGCAGCACAGATTCCCCAAGTCTACTCTTGTTGATTTTGATTCCTTTGGTCTTGGGACTCAAGAAACCTTACTTTATTTACTTATTGTTTTCGGTACCAATGATTGAACCTAGGGGCGCCTACCATCCCCAGCCCTTCTTATTTTTTTTATTTTGAGACAGGGTCTCACTAAGTTCCTTATGTCCTTGCTAAGTTGTGGAGGCTGGCTTTGAACTTGTGATTCTCCTGCCTCAGCTTCCCAAGTTGCTGGGATTTCAGGCATACACCATCACAACCAGCAAGAAACCTTACTTTAAAAACACTTCTGGTTGTTCTAGTGAACTATCGTGTTTGGAAATTTCTCTTTTAGATTATCATGACTATTTAATAATTGTCTTTCCTGGGAACAATGTGTCCTTAACCTGATCCATCGTCTTTCAAGGATATCATACTAAAAACGATGGAACATGGTGCGCTGTTTGTATTTGGTGGAAGGGTGATACAGGCTTCAAAATCTGTTTCTCCTCTCTCCTCCCTAAGGATAAAACTCGGACTCCCTTGATTTAAGCACATAACGTTCCTTTCAGTGCAATCGTTGCCCATCTTTCCAGCTTTCTTCCCTATTTCTTCCTGCATGTACTTTATAATCTGCCCACAGTGAACTTCTCCTGGCTCCAGTACATCTGGCCAGGATACTCCCTTTGCCTGGAGCATCTCTCCTTCTCTGGCCTCACCTGGAGTGAGGACTTTATTCAGAGGGAATCCCCTGCATGAAGCCTTCTTTGACTGGGCACTGTTTCTTGCTCTGTGGTGCTGAAGCATCTTCTTTATGCCACTGAGACAGGATTCATCAGAATCTGCAGTGATTCATCTTCACTAGATTGCAGATTACAGGAGGCCAACGACTATTTTTATAAATTCTCTTGTTTCCAAACCTAACACAGTGTCTGGAAAATAACAGATAAAAGAGTTGTATATGAAAAAAAAAATGAATGAAAAGCATCTATCCATTACAGCATGGTAAATGAGAGCCTGGATTTTGGCCCCAGATTAACCATGTAAAGACTTTTTATTATGCCACTTATTCATTCGGTGTCTCTGTTCAAATCACTTCCTCTCTGTGCCTCAACTTCCCAGAATAGCTTAATGTTAGTCATTATTATTGTTGTTGTGGTCATTATTCTTAAACGTTTGGAGTGGATAAAATGGTTATCAACAGAGGGTTTAGATGGAAATAGTGGGATACAACATCTTCTTGATCTGGGAAGGTAACATAACTACTCTACAAAATAGTGATTTAAAACCCTACCTGTATTATAGGTATGTAGTAAGAATTAGAAATAACTGTAGTTACTGTTTATTGAGTATTTCTCACCAGCCAGGCACTTTTCCAAACATTTGTGCACATTACCTCATTGAATTCTCATAACATCTACATGAGGCAGGCATCCTTACATCTCCCCTTTAGCAATGAAATTGAACCACTTGCCCATGGTCATGAAGCTAGTAAGTATAGGGCCAGGGCTTGGACCCAGCCCTGTCTAGCTCTAAAACTGTACACACAGCCATTCATCCCAAATAAGGTAAAAATGCATGTGGAAGAGTTTTAGTCACACTGCTTTTGCTTAATAGTTGGCTTGGGTATAATACATGGAAAGGTAAAGAACTTTGATTTCGACATTGTCTTAATTATTCAGTCTGTTTTTAACAGAATACAATATACTGGGTGGCTTAGACCATACACATTTTGGAACAGTTCTGTAAGTGAGGAAGTCGAAGATCAAGGTGCCAGCAGATCCGGTGTCTGGAGAGGCCACTCTTCCTGGCTGGCAGACAGCCATCTTCTCATATTCTCCCATGGCAGAGGAAAGAGAGAGAAAGCAAGCTCTCTCATGTCTCTTATGAGGGCACCAATCTTGTTCCCAAGGACTTTAACCTAACAAGCAATTGACTTTGCAAGTACCCCACCTCATAATTCCATCACATTGGAGGATTTTGACATATGAAATTCAGGGGGACATGAGCAGTCTATAACAAATGTCCTTTGGGAGAGGAAGAGAAAATGAGAGTATTACAGGGAAGCGCTTGGTGGATGCCCAAAGTGGAGCACCATCATGGTGGGGAGATGGAAGCCATGTGAAGAGCAAGAGTGAAGTTTTTCCTTTTGGTACTGGAGATTGACCCAGGGGCACTTTAGCACTGAGCTATATCCCTAGCACTCCCTTTTTTGTTTTTATTTTTTTATTAAGGAGTTGAATTATTGTACAATCATAAATGCATATAAAGTAACAACATGATATGCATATGTTCTTAAACCAGAATTACCCCCACAATACTCACACCCCAGTCTCTATATTTCACTTCCCTGTTTTTTAAGAGAGATAGAGAGAAAGAGAAAGAGAGAGAGAGGATCAAATTTTATTTAGTTTTTCATGTGGCTTTTGTTGCTCCAACACTTCATTGTGTACATGGTGCTGGGGTTGGAACCCGTGTCCTCATGCATGCCAGGCAAGCACCGCTGAGCTACCACTCCAGCCCCTCGCCCCCTACCTTTTTATTTTTAATTTTGAGACAGGGTCTCACTAAGTTGCAGATGCTGGTTTTGCACTTGCAATCCTCCTGCCTCAGCCTTCCGAGTTGCTGGGATTACAGGTGTGCACCACTCTACCTGGCACTGGAGTGAAATCTTATTCCCACTTTTTCCCACGTTTTTGGCCAGCACTGGCCCTGTCCTACTCCCTTCATCCTGAAACTAGATATGAAATAGAAGCTTCTAATCATGATGCCTTGTGTTCAGGGCACGAAATGAAAGAGCACTAATAATCCCTGTCCCCTTCTTGATCTGTCCTGGAAAATCTGAAGTAAAGAGGAATGAGAAAGGAGCAGAATCATTGTCTTAGAACGTGGGCATTCGGAAGGTGTTGCTCTCCAGGGTTGGAAAGGATGCTCCTCCCTGGAGCTGGTAGTGACTGTCTACCCTTTTGCTCTTCAGACTTCTTTCTTGATCTCACCTGAGAACTTCTCCCTTCCTCCTTCCCACTCTTTCTTCCCCCACTGATGCTGATAGCCAGGAGTTCGAAGGGACAAATGCTATCTGTATCTGAACCACTAATGGCCAGCACTTAGCCTAGGTCTGTGTGGCACCAAAACCAACCGTCAAGTCAGCACATTACCTGGGCTGGAAAAGCCAACTGGTTGGTAGATTAAATTTTAGCCACTCATAATATTACTTTGGCACTGCGTAATAGAACAGTGATTCATGTTCAAGAAAAAAATGGAAGTGAGATGATCTCTGGAAACATCTAATGGATAAAAATGAAAAGACATGGTGTAGCAGCATTCAAGACTGGAGGTCAGGAGCCAGGACTGGTGTTCAGGATCTGCCTCTGATGAGTCGTGTGTCCCAGGGTGAGGGGAACCTCTCTCTGCATCTCATCAAGGAAATGAGCTGCTTGGTAGTCATCACATTTTATAGTTCCATTTGTAATATTTAGGTCATATGATTTATTGGTAGTTTCTTTAAAACAAAAGTTCTCAGAAATGTCAGAATATATTGAAGTTTTTTGTTTTAATTCCTCATTACTTATACATTGGTATAAAAGCCCAGAGAGGTGTTATTATAGGACACTCTGTTATAAACACAAGTGTCCAGGCTCCCTTGCTTTTGAAGGAGGCCCAGGAGAGGAAAGGCTTTGCCTTTTCCATTGTTCAGGGTCTGCTGGTGTTGCTGGGAAATCCTGGCTTCCAGGTTGTTCTTCTCCCCCTTTCTCACCCAGACCCTTGAGAACCTCTCACCCGTTTCTTCTGAGGCACAGCCCTGTGTGTTCTTGGCATGGCACCTTTCCTCTCCCTCTGCTTTGGGGAACTTAGTCTATTGTTCCCTCTTTCTCTTCTGAGTAATTAACCTATCTTTCTCCATTGGCTACTTCCTGTTAGTGTTTCAGTATGGTATTTTATTTTTTAAAAAATTTTATTTATTTTATTTTTTGTTTTTGTTTTTATCAGTATGGTATTTTAAAGAACCAGAGAGTGAGGAGGTAGAGGCAGGAGGATCACAAGTTTGAGGCCAATATCAGCAATTTAGCAGAGCCCTGTCTCAATAATGAAGGAAATAAAAGGACTGGGGATGTATTTAGTGGTAAAGTAACCTTGAGTTTAATCCCCAGTCCCAAGCAAACAATAAACAACAACAATAAAAAAATCCAATCAACCAAATCAAAAAACTTTTGATTTTGACATAATTTCTGATCCACAGGAAGTCACAAAGAAATGTACAAGGAGATTATGTGGACTTATCTCCCAGTATCTCCTGGCATCAATGTCTTCTGTAGCTGAAGTGCAGTATCAAAATTATGAAATGATATTGTTACAATCCCCAAAGTTTATTCCAATCTTACCAGTTATACATATGCTCATTTGTGTGTGTGTGTATGTGTGTGTGTGTGTGTGTGTGTGTGTAACTCAGTCTGTATTATCACAGCTATCATTTCACATAGCCAGCACTACAATCATGACTCTTAATTGTACTATCACCATAAGGGTCCCTTCTGCTACCTCTTCTAACCCTGTTTAGTCAACCCCTATCCCTGATCCTTGGTAGCCACTAATCTGTTTTCTATCTTATAATTATGCTATCTCACAGATGTTTTAAGCGTGGAATCATATAGCGTGTAATATTTGGGGATTGGTTCTTGTCCTTCAGTGTAATTCTTTGGAGGTGCTTTCAGGTTGCAGTGTACATTTATAATCTGTTCTTTTTATGGCGAGTACTATATTCCATGGTATGTATGTATCTCAGTTTGTTTTACCATTCACCCACTGAAGGATATGGGTGGTTTCCAGTTTTGAGCTATTATGTATAAAGCCTCTACAAATATTTGTGTACAGGATTGGATTTTGTCAGAATATATATTTTTTTCTTTTAAAGAGAGAGGGACAGAGTGAGAGAGAGAGAGAGAGAATCAATTTTATTTATTTTTTTCATCTGGCCTTTGTTTCTCCAACACTTAATTGTATATGTGGTGCTGGAGTTTGAATCCAGGTCCTTGCAGATGCCAGGTGAGGATTCTAATTGCTGATCCACTGCTCCAGCCCAGTTTTTTGTTTTTGTTCTTTTTAATCTCTGGGATAAATGCCAAACAAAGCCTGCAATTGCTGGATCATATGGTAATTGCAAACATGTGTAAATTTTAGAAAAAAATTTTTCTCCCTAATTAAGCCTTAGTTTGAAGTAGAAACTTGATTTTTAAATTGGTAAAAGGCAGCTGCAAAGATTAAAATAAGAAGGGAATGGTAAGGAATCTCAGTTGTTGATATTCCCATCCTGCTTCCATCCTCTATGGGTCAATTTGGAAACCACTGCCACAAGATGCATATGACACGTCACTATGACTATGAGACTCAGATCAAGAAAGCAGTAATTATTATTGAAACTATGCTGAACAAGTTTATACTACTTTTCATGAAACACTGCTGGATTTCAGGACTGTGATGTAACCTGGGTTATTGCTGTGAGTAATTATCACTGTGCTTCATAAACAGAAAGTGTGAAATATTTGACGAATCTGGTGCTACTGGATAGTCATTGCGCAAGCTGGATGCCGTCTGTAGCCATCTTGCCCTTTACAAGCTGAAGTGGGTTGCAGCTCCAGTCAATTCCAGAGTCTGTGATAGTTCAAAGCTCTCCCATGAGTTTTTTCTGATTTGTAAGGTTTATCCTCTAGTGATATGGGTTGTGCATAAAAAAATTATGCTTTACCTTTCCTAACCTTGTTAAGAAAATTATTCAAAATTTGCAAACAAGGCAAAGAGTGTGCTTTCAGTGTCCTGTTGGAGGATTGTTTTACAGGCCCTCTCAGTGATTCATTCAATCTTCTAGGGCAGGGTTTGGCAAATTTCCTTAAAGGGCCAGATAGTACATATTGGAGACTTACAGGACATATAATCTCTGTCACAACAACTCAACAGTGCTATAATAGCTTCGAAGCAGTCATAGAAAATATTTAAATAAATGGGCATGGCTGAATTCCATTACAACCTTGTTTACAAAACTAGTGGCCATCCTGGAGGTCACAGTTTGCCTGTCCCCCCAAAAGGGAGTGGACATTTTTTGATGTGCTATTTTTT
This sequence comes from Aplodontia rufa, assembly GCA_004027875.1. Taxonomy (NCBI): domain Eukaryota; kingdom Metazoa; phylum Chordata; class Mammalia; order Rodentia; family Aplodontiidae; genus Aplodontia; species Aplodontia rufa. The sequence continues at coordinate 223,242 of PVKS010000139.1, forward strand.
GTGATTAAGAGCCTAGCTGTGAACTTTATGTTAGCTTGTAAATCTTATTTATTTTTCCTGGTGGAAATGCAAATGATTTCTATCTCAAGGTTATACTGTTACTGACGCTATAGGATGTTAACTACTTTTGGTTTTAACCTAATAATCTTACTCTGACATTCTCTTTTCACATGGTTATAGATACCCAATTCTTTTTTCTTCTTCTTATTTATTTGACTTAATTTGTTTTCTTTTTATACAATTTTTTTTTTAATAAAGAGAGAGGGGGCTGGAGCGGTGGCTTGGTGGTTATGGTGCTTGCCAGGCATGCACAAGTACATGGGTTCAAATCCCAGCACCCATGTACACAACTGTCAGAGCAATGAATGAAAGCCATGTGAAAAACTCAATGAAACTTGATTCTCTCTGTCTCTGTCTCTCTCTCTCTTGCTGTCCTTCTCTCTTAAAAAAGAGAGAGAGAGAGAAAGAAAGAATCAATTTTTAAAATTTACTTGTTTGTGTGGCTTTTGTTGCTCCAACACTTCATTGTGTATGTGGTGCTGGGGTTTGAACCTGTGTCCTCACGCATGCAAGGCAAGCACCATAACCACTGAGCCACCGTTCCAGCCCCAAATTCTTTTTAATGCTCCTGTATCTAACTTTCTATCCTCTAGTTCCCTCAATAATAAATCAAAAAAGAATTTGAGAAAATAAATTGAAAGTAGCAATCTCACATCCCAAGCATACAGTCCACCCTATTCTAGTGATCCTCACCCACTACGTCACTTAATAAAAACCTAGTAAGTTTTATCAGCATTTGCCAACATTAAGGAGATCTGATAAGCACATGGCCTCTTACCTCCGTTTCCCTCTTCTTCCCTCTCCCTGCTCTCTCTTCTCATTTCTTCCTTCCTGGGATACTGACCTGTCTCTCCATTCCCAGATACAAATTCTCTCTTATATCTCTTTAGAGCTCAGTTGAATGAAGGCTGTCAAAGTAATGTGATCTTTTTTCTTTATAGAACTGTGAGGTTTTACTTTAATTTTTTTCTCCCCTCCTACATAAGGAAATTTCTTTTTAAAGGAAACTCTTGATGAGTTTATTTTTTAATTTGCCTTTTTACTAATAGATGTGTTTCAAAAGCAAGTACTTGGAAGCAAAACACAGCATGATCTTCAAATTTAATTATTCCAGCAGAGGATTAGGTAATTTTATTTTTCTAAATTATTTCTTCTCTCTAAAAATATTTTTTTAAAACAAATTTCTTTTTTTTAAGAGAGAGAGAGTGAGTGAGAGAGAAAGAGAGAAGAAACTTTATTTAGTTTTTCATCTGGCCTTTGTTTCTCCTATACTAAGTTGTGTATATGGTGCTGGGTTAGAATCCGGGTCCTTGTGCATGTCACGCAAGTGCTCCAATTATTCAACCACTGCTCCAGCCCTCTCTAAAATTTTTGTGAGTAATATTTTCTGGTTCCTGTGTTATACGGTGACTCACTCAACCTTTTATTTCTTTTCAATCAACTCATCTATATGATTTACATTAATTATGTTAATTTAGTGAGATGAAGGAGCATTCTCCACCATTTCTGGCATACTTTCTTGTGCACATGTGAGTTATCAGAAGTGTTCAACACTAAGTATATTTCTTCAGATACAATACCAGACCTTTTTTTTCAAGTTTTCAATGATAATTTTTAAAAAGTATTATTCCAGGAATAAGCAATTTCTGAAATGGCATTTTTGTGTTCTAACAAGTCTGAACGTCATTGGTTGTACCTGCTTGCATGAATACCAACGGTCTACTGAAAACTCTAATGTAGTAATGTTCTATATTAAGAAAAAGTCATACGAATGAGGTCTTAGTCCATGGATTTATGGAGTTCAGTAGTTTCTTGGGCACTGCTGTGTGCTAAGCATAGCATTAGGGATTGGAGTCAAAGTTGATCAAGGAGATGATGTTGGCAGCTGAAAGATGTTTCTTAAATATTTCTGGCCTTGATTTGCTTCAGGAGAATACTCCATTTTGACAGAGATACCTTTGTCCTCTTTGGTTAAGGCTGTGTTTCTTAGATATTTTTTTTTCTAGTTCTTTTGGTGATAGGAGGTAGGTTAAGAAAGAAGAAGGATCATATGGTGAGTTCATCCCTAAGTTTTTGAGGATTCTCCACACTGCTTTCCAGAGGGGCTGTACCAGTCTGCAATTCTACCAACAGTGTGCTAGTGTATCTATCTCTCTACAATCCCTCCAGCATCTATTATTGTTTATTTTCTTCATTTTTGCCAAACTGACTGGCATGAGGTGAAATTTTAATGTAGTTTTCATTTGTATTTCTCTGATTACTAGTGATTTAGAGCACTTTCTCATGTATTTATTGGCTTGATCAATGTCCTCTGTTGAGAAGTTTCTATTTAGCTCTTTGGCCCATTTATTGATTGGGTTGTTTGTATTTTTTGAGGTTGAGATTTTTGAAGATTTTGTAGATTCTGGATATGAGGCCCCTGTCAGAAGAATCACAGGTCATGATTCTCTCCCATTCTGTAGGAAGCCTCTTGATAATTTTGATTATTTCCTTGGCAGTGCAAAAGATTTTTAGCTTTATGACATCCCATTCGCTGATTTTTGACTTTACTTCCTTCACTTTAGGAGACATTTTGAGAAAGTCTTTGCCTACTCCCAAATGCTGAAGTATGGAGATTCGACCCCAACATGAGGCCCAGCTGGCTTGTAAAAGAATTGGTGGTAAACAACTCTAAGGGGCCCAGCTGGCTTGTAATTAGCAAATTGCCTGATCGCATGACTAAGCTATTTGGCCACTCATTTGTTACAATTGGATGAACGTGTTTGCACTGTACCCCTATTGGTTGTTGTAATAGTTAAATAGAGTAGCAACTAGTCAGGTTGGAAGCATAGAAGCATGAGAGAAAGCAGTCAGGAGGGAAGCAGAGAAGCATAGAGTCAGAGAAGCTGAAGCAGAAGCACAGAAGTATAGAACCAGCGAAGAAGCAGCAGCAGCAGAGACAGTGGAGAGATCAGCAGCGGTAGAAGATGCAGGTACTAAGAGCATTGGCTGCAGAAATAGGGACTCTACTGCGGCAGTAGAAACAAGGACTCTAAATGTTAAAAGCCTTGACTCAAAAAGAGGGAAGGCGGGAAGTGCTTGGAGGCCTTTAGCTGTGGTGAAGGGAGAAATAAAGTGCTTGGAGAACTTAAGACCAGTGGGTCTATTTAAATCTCAGTCAAATGCCGAATGAGAGCCGTCCGGATCCTGCCGACTGGGACCCAACACTGAAGTGTTGGACCTAATTTGTCTTCCATCAGTTGCAAGGTAGCTGGTTTAATTCCTAGCTCCTTGATCCATTTTGATTTGATTCTCATGCAAGGTGAAATATAAGGGTCTAATTTCAACTTTCTGAAAGTGGCTGTACAGTTTGTCCAGCACCATTTGTTGAATAGACTGTCTCTTCTCCGTGTAGCATTTTGTCCCCCTTTGTCAAAAATCAGATGCTTAAAGATTTGTGGGTTTGTTTCAGGGTCTTCTATTCTATTCCATTGGTCTTCTTTCCTATCTTGATACCAGTACTAAGCTGTCTTTGATACTACAGCTGTAGAGTATAGTTTTAGATCTGGTGTAGCAAAACCACCTGTTTCATCTTTCTTGCTTAGTAATGTTTTGGCTATTCTTGGTTTCTTATTGTTCCAAATCAATTTGAGAATTGCTTTTTCTATATCTGTAAAGAATGACATTGGTATCTTGATGAGGATTGCATTGAATCTATATAGTGCTTTTGGCAGAATGGCCATTTTTATTATATTAATTTTGCCGAACCAAGAGCTTGGAACATCTTTCCATCTTCTTAGATCATCTTGGATTTCATTCTTGTCTTGTTCCCAAGTTTAGTGGAAATGCTTTCAGCTTTTCTCTGTTTAGTGTTATACTAGCTGAGGGTTTAGCATAGATAGCCTTTATATAGTTCAGAAAAGTTCCTTTGATCCCTATCTTCTCTAGAGTTTTGAGCATAAAAGGGTGCTGAATTTTATCAAAGGCCTTTTCTGCAACAATTGAGATGATCATATGGTTTTTGTCCTTGATTCTGTTTAAGTGATGAATTACGTTAATTGTTTTGCATATGTTGAACCAGGCCTGCATACCTGGGATGAAGCCCACTTGGTTATGATGGATTGTCTTCTTGATAAGTTTTTGAATACAGTTTGCTAGAACTTTCAGGATTTTTGAGTCCAAGTACACCAGAGATGTTGGTCTGATCCAGCTATTCTTTTCCTGGGTATTTTTCTAGGGGATTTAGAATCAACACATTATAGCAACATAGCAAAATCTATGTTCATAGCAGCTCAATTTGCGATCGCTAAATTATGGAAACAACCCAGATGCCCCTCACTGGATGAATGGATCCAAAAACTGTGGTACATATATACCATGGAGTTTTACTCAGCAATTAGAAACAATGATGTATTGGGGCTGGAGTGGTGGCTCGGCGGTTACGATGCTTGCCCAGCATGCCTGAGCACACAGGTTAAAACCTCAGCATCCATGTATACAACTAAGTGTCAGAGCAACAAAAGCCATATGAAAAACTAAATTAAACTGATTCTCTCTCTCTCTCTCTCTCACTGTCCTTCTCTCTTTAAAAAAAAAAAACCAACAATGATATTGCAGCCTTTGAAGGTAAATAGATGGTCATGGAAGAAATCATGCTGAGTGAAGTCAGCCTAACCCAGAGAACCAAGGGTCAAATGTCTTCACTCATCCATGGAGGCTGGAGCTAGACCCTGGCCAGTGTGAAAGGAGGTCAACTCTCGTGTATTAAACCCAGAAAAGGTGTAGTGACACACAACCTAAGGCATTCGTAGAGATGCATTGGGAAGGAGGGGGGAGGGGGTCGGGGGGAGGGATATGGGTGGGAAATTGGGGAGTTCTGGGGGGTAAATCAAATTTTCAGTATATATATTTCATATTATTTTGTTGGAAGCATTTTTGATTGTTCAATAACTAAATTTTTTAATAAAAAAAAAAGAAGGGGAAGAAGATGTTTTCTAGATATCAACTGATCTATATTCACCTGCGTAAAACAAAATGGGTTTTCCAGCATTCTGCCCTTTGTGATGCTTTCAGCAATTTCTGTAAATTTACTTTTCCATACTCACTTTTTATTCTATGTTCTTATCTTCTCCAAGTCATAAACATTGTATCTTGTATAGATTTTTCATTTTTTTTTAAAACCCATTACAGATATGGAACTTGGCCTTTTTTCCTACTTTTCCTAGATTTCTCTCCACATGATTCTCACAGGGAATTTTTGTTTATAGCAAAATTTAGTAAAGCGTTTAGAGTGATTGAGGGGTCTTATAGTTCAGAGGAGTAAATGTTAAATGTCCTGCTCTTTAAAGGCCTTTAGTTCTCCTGGTTAATCAGCTTCTTCTGCAGGCTCCAGTAACCTGTGGGTTTGCCCGGGCTTCTCTGTCTTCTTTGCTCTATTTTCTGTCTTCTGTAATCACCCAAATCAGTTGTTTTTTTCCTCCTGTGGAGAAGATTGGTTCACTTTCCCAGCTAATCCTTAATCTCATGTTTTTTCATGTATTAATAGGCCTTTAAAGCATTTCTTATGTAAAGACAAAATTTCTCCCTAAGAAGCACTTAATAAAATCCCAGTCTTTTATCCTCACCTTATGTAAATCTTAATAAATTATAATGCCTATTTCTCTTCTCTCTCTCCCTCTCACTCTTTCACTGGAGATTGAACCCAGGGGAGCTCTGTCACTGCACTACATTCCTGGCCCTTTTTTATTATTTATTTTGTGACTGGGTTTCACTAAGTTGCTCAGGCTGGCCTCAAATTCAAGGCCAGCTTTAGCTATTTAGCGACACCCTGTCTCAAAATAAAAAGGGAATGTAGCTCAGTGGTAAAAACCTCTAAAGGAAACCTACTTCAAAAAACCCCCCACAAAAATAAACAAATAAAAACAAAAACAGACAAGTGGAGTATTTTAGTATTTTTAGCATTTGAATTGGGAAAATATAACAACACTGTGCCTGATTTTAGGTATAGGTTTCCATGTAGGTCATTGACAAATAAAACTAATTTCAGTCCAAAAAACTAGTCAAAAAAAGAATGAATATTTGAATGTATATGTGCTGTTGTATATCTGAACAAAATGTTCCAGGATTGTGAGTCAATGTATAGCAACACAAACTACCTAGGGGGAAAAAAAAGAACAAATCAAATTCCTGCCATCTGTGTATGAAACCATGGTTCCTTATGTTTAGGAAGAACATGATGAGATGAATGGATTTTCACTGTGTAGTTATTATTTTGTACTATGTAAGCAATAATTTGAAAAGGCAAAAAGTTGATTTGTATGAGGCTGAGGTTTTAACACATGCAAGAATACTTATGCACTAACTAATTCATTATGAGAGTGATGCCAAATATATCAGGAAGGAGGGGAGAGGGGGGTGGGTGGGGAGAGGAGGAGGAGGGAATATAGAGAGGGATCTAGGGGGTAATTCTTTTTTTTTTATTTTTCCAATGAAACAATATAATATATTTACATTCTGAAAATTAGATTTACACCCTAGAGTCCCCCCAATTTCCCACTCTTGTCTCTCCCACCCTACCCCCCCCTCCTTACCAATACATCTCTACGAATGCCTTAGGTTGTATGTCACTACACCTTTTCAGGGTTTAATACATGAGAGTTGACCTCCTTTCTCAATGACCAGGGTCTAGCTCCAGCCTGCACAGATGAATGAAGACATTTGACCCTTGGTTCTCTGGGTTATGCTGACTTCAATCAGCATGAATTCTTCCACAGCCATCCATTTACCTTCAAAGGCTGCGATATCATTGTTTCTAATTGCTGAGTAGAACTCCTTAGGGGGTAATTCTGATTTAAAAATATATACATATCATATTGTTAAAAAATAAAAAAATAAATTTTATTAAAAAAATTTTTACCTGTTAGATTTGCTTTTGTTTTGGTGCTGGGGATTGAATCCAGGGTTACTTTACCACTGAGCTCACTCCCAACCCCCTCCTGACTTTTAAAATTTTGAGATGGGGTCTCACTAAATTCCTGAGGCTGGCTTTGAATGCTTGGTCTTCCTGCCTCAGATTTTCAAATTGCTGGGTTTATAGGTGTGTGCTACCACACCTGACACTATTAGACTTTAATTTAATAAGCATTCCCCCTATTCAATATAGTGACATGAAAATCTGAAAAATCAGGTAGTAGTCAAACCTTTAGAATTTTTTCTAGGGTAGGTGTTTGGGAGACATTCTCAGTTTTGTCTGTTTGAAAATGTCTTTATTTTAATTTCAGTTTTGAAGGACATTTTTTGCTGTGTGTAGAATTCTAGATTGTACATTCATGTTGTGAAACACCATTCTATTGTCTCTGACATCCATTGTGGGTACGGAGAGGGCAGGTATCTATCTAATTATGACCTTTTTATATGTGACTAATTTTAAGATGTTTCTCCTTGTTTTTGTTTTTATAGTTTCATGAAGAGGTGAAGAGATGAAAATTCCTTTGTTTATCTTGCAGGCCTTCTTGAACCTGTGGCTTAATGTCTTTCATCGGTTTTGAGCCATTCTGTCATATTGTCTTTAAGTACTGTTTTTTCACCTTCTCTTTCACCTTTCTTTCACTGACTCCGTGCATGCTAAAGATTTTGAGTATTCTGTCTCTTTTTTTCCTCTACAATATTTTTGTTATATGTCTCATATTTTAGTTATTTTCTTCTTCTGATTTCCAGTTCATTAATTCCTTTTAAAATATATTCTGTTGTTAAACCCATCTATTAAAATCTTACTTTGATTATTACAGTGCTTTTCAGCTATAGCATTTCCATTTTATTATTTTTTATAGTTTCCAGTTCTTTGCCTAAATTATATGTAATTCTTTTATGTTCTTGTTCATTACTGTTTTCATAGTTAAATTACTGTTGCTGTGCAATGAATACTGCTAGGAGCCCCTGTAGGTTTCTCCCTACAGTCTACCATTTTTTCTATTTCTGTTTATATTATCTTATGTCATAATTTGCCTGGCTATTTTGATTTGATGCAGGAAATTATATTTGCAAAATTGTTTTTAGAAATAATTTTGAGGTTTAGAACCATAAGATCTTTCTACAGAGAGGCTATACCAGACAGTAGAGGTTATTCCAATAATCCAACTGTTGATTACAATCTTCTTCAGTATAATTCTTCTGTAGTCTTTCAGGATCCCAATCTGAAGCAAGGTGGTTTAACCAAGATTCTTCTCTCCTGGATTGTGTCAGTCCATCAAATCCAAAAGATCGTTCAGTATGCTCAGCCTTTAAACCTCTTTTTTAAAAAATTTTTATTTGATAAACATGGTCTTACAGTTAGGAGGGATTCATCATCAAACAATCAAGAACAAAAGTGTAATGACAGAACAAGCCAAGGCTGGTGCCATTACATGGTTTACCCCCCTTGGATTCCCCATGGTTCCATGTTTCCCCATACTTTAGTCCCAAGTTAATTAGACTTCTCCTGGAAGTTGGAATTTCCACTCTGATTAGATTCCCCCTTACTACCTCCCTCTGTTCTCCTTGATGTCCTTCCTTTTCCATTCCCCCCCTCCCTGCCCCCCTCCCTACATCCCCCAGGAACCTAGGTAAGGTTCCCCATGATCATGTAAAAATTCATAGATGTTGAGGTAATTGTTAGGTTAGCCATCTATCATACTGTTTCTGCTTGTATTCTAGCTTCCACAAATGAGCGAAAACATTTGGCCCTTGAGTCTCTGAGTTTGCGATACTTCACTTAGCAAAATTTTTTCCATCTCCATCCATTTGGTTGCAAATGCCATAATATCGTTTTCTTTAATAGCTGAGTAGTATTCCATTGTATATACGTACCAAGGTTTTTGAATCCACTCCTCAAGTGAGGGGCATCTGGGTTGGTTCCATAATCTAGCTATAGTAAATTCAGCTGCTGTAAACATAGAGGAAGCTGTATCTCTATAATATGCCGATACTAGCTCTTTTGGGAAGATACCCAGGAGTGGGATAGAGGGGTCAAAAGGTGGTTCCAGGTCTAATTTTTTGAGGATTCTCAACACTGCTTTCCAGAGTAGCTGAACCAGTTTATTGTCCCACCAGCAATTTAACAGTGTTCCTCTTTTCCCACATCCCCTCCAGCATCTGTCATTGTTCATTTTTGCCACTCTGACCCAAGTGAGGTGGAATTTCAGTGAAGTTTTGATTTGCATTTCTCTTATTGCTAGTGATGTAGAGCATTTTCTCATATATTTATGGGCTTTCTGGGCTTCCTCTGGTGAGAAGTTTCTTTTTAGATCTGTAGCCCATTTACTGATTGGATTATATATGGATGTGGTGTTTCTTTTTTTAGTTCTTTGTATATTCTGGATATTAGCCCTCTGTCTGAGGTGTAGCAGATAAAAATTTTCTCCCATTCTGTAGGATCTCTCTTGACACTTCTGACTAATTCTTAAGCTGTGCAAAAATTTTTTAGTTTAATTGCATCCCATTCATTTATTCTTAACTTTACTGCTTGCACCATGGGAGTTTTGTTAAGGAAGGTGTCGCTGACCCCTATGTCCTGCAGTGTTGATCCTACTTCTTTTTCAAGTAAATTTAAAGTTGCTGGCTTAACATCCAAATCTTTGACCCATTTTGATTTAATTTTAGTGTAGGGCAAAAGGTAAGGATCCAGTTTCAGTTGTCTACACATGGCTGTCCAATTTGTCCAACACCATTTGTTGAACAGGCTATCTTTCTTACACACACTGTTTTTGCCCCCTTTATCAAATATCAGATAGTTAAAGGTATGGGGGTTCATCTCAGAATCCTCTATTCTATTCCATTGGTCTTCAGTTCTGTTTTGATACCAATACCATGCTGTTTTTGTTACTATGGCCTTGCAGTATAATTTCAGGTCAGGCATTGAGATACCCCCTACTTCTTCCTTCTTGTTGGGTAATATTTTGGCTAATCTGGTTCTTCTGTTATTCCATACGAACTTAAGAATTGCTTTTTCTATATCTGTGAAGAATGACATTGGTATTCTTGATGGGGATTGCATAAAATCTGTATAGGGCTTTGGGTGGAATGGCCATTTTGATTATATTAATTGTGCCTAACCATGAGCATGGAATGTTTGTCCATCTACTCAGGTCTACGACAGATGCTGGAGGGGCTGTGGGAAAAGAGGAACACTGTTACATTGCTGGTGGGACTGCAAACTGGTACAGCCACTCTGGAAAGCAGTGTGGAGAATCCTCAAAAAATTAGAGCTAGAACCACCTTTTGATTCAGCTATTCCGGTTCTGGGTATTTTCCCAAAAGAGTTAGAATCAGCATATTATAGAGATACGGCTTCATCAACGTTTATAGCAGCTCAATTTACTATAGCTAGATTATGGAACCAACCCAGATGCCCCTCACTTGACAAGTGGATTCAAAAACTTTGGTACATATACACAATGGAATTCTACTCAGCCATTAGAGAAAACAATATTATGGCTTTTGAAGCCAAATGGATAGAGATGGAAAAAATTTTGCTAAGTGAAGATTCCCAAACTCAGAGACTCAAGGGCCAAATGTTTTCGCTCATTTGTGGAAGCTAGAATACAAGCAGAAACAGTATGATAGATGGCTAACCTAACAATTACTTCAACATGTATGAATTTTTACATGATCATGGGGAAACTTGCCTAGGTTCCTGGGGGATGTAGGGAGGGGGGCAGGGAAGGGGGATGTAGGGAAGGGGGAATGGAAAAGGAAGGACATCAAGGAGAACAGAGGGAGGTAGTAAGGGGGAATCAGAGTGGAAATTCCAACTTCCAGGAGAAGTCCAATTAACTTGGGACTGAAGTATGGGGAAACATGGAACCATGGGGAACCCAAGGGGGGAAACCATGGAATGGCATCAGCCTTGGCTAACTATGTGAATATACATTTGTTCTTGATTGTTTGATAATGATTCATCCTCATTTGTAAGTCCATAATCAACTAATAAAAAAAAGAGAAATAGATCTTCATCAGCCACCCTACAAGCAAGGTTAACATATCCATTAGGCCAATAGGCAAAGTGTGTAGGGCACACAATTCTCCCCACCTCTTTCTCTTTTTAAAGAGAAAGAGGGACAGCGAGGGAAAAAGAGAAAGAGAGAATCAATTTTATTTAGTTTTTTATTGCTCTAATACTTGTGGATGTGATGCTGGGGTTTGAACCCAGGTCCTCACACATACCAGGCATGCACCGTAATTGCTGAGCCACCACTCCAGCCTCACACAATACTGCTAAGGATGGCAAAGTATTTTAATTTTTGTAAAAATGCTTATTTTATGGACTTACACTTAACTTTAGGGCCATATTTGAGGGCCCATGCCCTAATTATTTCCTCCTCTTTCTCCTCCTCCTCCTCCTCCTCTTTCTCTTCTTCTTCTTTTTTAGAGAGAGAGGGACAGTGAGAGAGAGGGAAAGAAAGAATAAATTTTATTTAGTTTTTCATGTGGCTTTTGTTGCTCCAACACTTAGTTGTGTACATGATGCTGGGGTTCAAACCCACGTCCTTGCACATGCCAGAGAAGTGCCACAACCACTGAATCACCACTCCAGGCCCTCCAATTTCTTTTAAGAAGCAATGTTTAAATATATAAGATTAACATATTAATATATGTATGCATGTATCTTTTTTTTTTTAAATACTGGGGATTGAACCTAGGGCCTCACACATGCTAGGCAATTTCTCTCAAACTGAGTTACATCCCTAGAGCTTTTTACTTTTTACTTTGAGACAGGGTCTTGCTAAGTTGCTGAGGCTGGCCTTTAACTTTCAATCCTCCTGCCTCAGCCTCCTGAGTTACTTGGATTCCTGGCATGCACCACCATGATCTTCTCACTATTCCTACTTGTGTTGTAATCATTCATTATGGTTCTTCATAGTTTTGTCATTCAAGTGTATTTCCATAAATACTACAGCTTTATCTTGTATTCAAAGTTTATTATGAATTTAAATTTATTTTCATTTATAGGTTGTTCTTTTATCCCTTATTTTTACGTTAATATTGATGCACTGAAAAGCATGTGAGGAAAAAAAAAAGTAAACAAACAAACAAACAAAAAAAAAGCATATGGGTGCTGTGTCCTGCATAGTTTCCCACTGTCTAGATCTTGCTGATTGATGCTCAAGGAGGAGTTGAGTTTTCCTCTGTTCTCTGTATTTTCTGTAAATGGTCATCTGGATCCAGAGGTTTCATCATACTCAAGTTTAATCCCTTTGGCAATACTGTAAGTTGGTGTGGTTTGCCTTATTAGGCAGTAGTTAAAGTCAGGTGTCTTTCCTTTTATGATATTAGAATCTACTGGTGCTCAATTCTTCCAATTCTAATATGAATCTTTCTCTAGCTATTTTCTTTTTCTGAAGCTTATTATCCAGCGCATTCTTTAGAAAGGATTTAAGAGCATACTGTTCTCTGAGCTCATGATGCAATATTTCGTCCATGCCTTTTATTCCTGAAATTCATCTTTATTGCATATGAAATACTTAACATTTTATTTTCTTGAGTATTGTGATGGTTAATGTTATATGTCATCATGGTCAAACATTATTCTGCTTTTCTGTGAGTTTGGTTTTGGATGAGATGAATATTTAAATTGATATTTTGAGTTTTTTAAAAATAAATTTTAAAGAAAGAGGGACAGGGAGAGAGAGAGAGAGAGAGAGAGAGAATCAATTTTATTTAGTTTTTCATGTAGCTTTCCTTGCTTTGACACTCTGTTGTGTATGTAGTACTGGGGTTTGAATCTGTGTCATCGTGCATGCCAGGCAAACACCATAACCGCTAAGCCACCACTCCAGCCCATCAATGTAGTTTTGATTAGCATTTCCCTAATTGCTAAAGATGTTGAATAGTTTTTCATACATTTATCAAACATTTGCATTTCTCGAGCAGTGTCTGTTTATTCATTTGTCCATTTATTGATTGGACTACTTGGTTTTCTTGGTGGTAAGTTTTTTTTTGAGTTTTTTAAATACTCAAACTGGATGTTATTCCTCTGTCAGAAGAGTATTTAGCTACGATTTGTGAAGCTCAATGGGCTCAAGATGTAATAATGAGTATCAGTGAATTGTTGTGATTTGCCAAAAATGTAAGAGATATTATATATTAACCTTGATGAGGTAGTCCAGGTTAACCAAAGTATTGAATTCTTTGCTTCTGATCATAATTTTGTTCTGTGATAAATCAAATTCAGAATGATGGCTACAATCATTGAGTAAATAAGTAATATTTGATGATTACAACTTGAAACACAAAATCTTCCAAAACATGATGCACAAGATAGTGAGATAGAAGAGAAGGGTCTTCTGGGTTTATCTGAAAAACAGGTTGAAGTTGGGTACAAAAATAATGTCAGTGGGCTAGTAACTTATTTGCAAGTGTGCTTTATGTATATCTCATCTCATCGTCCTCTAAAAGGTGGCAATGATCTTGGCAATGATCTGAGTGTTAAGAGTAGAAAGACAGATCCTCACTCCAAACAGCTAGGAATTCCATCCAATCAGAGCCACTCTTGCAAGACAATAAAACACTTTGGGAAAAAAAGTCATTTGCTTCCCAAGAGGTACTTTAAAATGTTCTCCTTTTCATCTCTGATAGCTGAGGCTATCCCCAATGCCTTGGAACTTACTCAGAGACTTAAGCTTTGGCTGCAAGCAGCTTCAGTCCTGGGTCTATCCCAGATGACTCCAACCCACAGCCTCTCTGGATGACTCCATCTCTCTGCAGCCCTTCAGCTGTCCCCAATTTTTTTTTTTTTTTTTTTTTTTTTTTTAAAGAGAGAGGGACAGTGAGAGAGACAGAGAGAAACAGCTTTATTTAGTTTTTTCACATGGCCTTAGTTGCTCTAACACTTAGTTGTGTACGTGGTGCTGGGGTTTGAACCCGGGTCCTCGTGCTTGCCAGGCAAGTGCCGAAGCCACCGAGCCACCGCTCCAGCCCAGCTGTCCCCAATTTAATCTGTAAGGAGCCCCATCCCTACCCATGACTAAGAAAAAGTCTGTGGTTAACCAGCATGACACCGTGCATGTGTTAGTATGCCCCCCCATTTTTGGTCTATATAAGTACCCTTCCCCTTCCTGATTCCCCTATGCTTCAGCATAAGTCCTAATAAATAAAACCTCTTTTGTATGGATTTTATTTTGCTTATTTGAGATTTCTGCCTCTCATAGAGCAGCCTGAGCTGGTGACAGTAAATGCTGGTAACACTGAGGATGGTGGGTACTGAAAGCAGCCAGCAGCCAGGGCTGGTAACACTGAGCAGCCAGAGGACAGTGAGGACGAGGGTGAGCAGTGGAGAGCTGCTGTGAGCTGCTAGTTCTGGTTGCTGGAAGAGTTCCGGATAGTTATTGGTAGCTGCTGGCTCCAGCTGCCTGGAGAACAGTAAGGAGGGCCACTAACTCTAAGAACTGAAAGCTGCTAATCTTCCAAGCTTACAACTTCTAATACTAAGGGAGTTGCACTTGGCCTATCTGTACTTTTTTTCCAAATTGAATGAAAGAACCCTCAGCTGATTGGTTAGAATAGGGCTATTTGAGAGGTTTTTAGCACCAGAAAGGAAACTATTTTCATGATAAATTTTTGTGATACTTTATATTCCTATAATTATTTTTTGTTTGTCCTGAAAGGTCAGCATTGGGAAATGTCTCAATAACTAAGGATTCTGCTGAGTTGATTTTCAGTGAGTAATTTGAGATTTCATAGTTAATTGCTCAAGAGAATAGGCCAACTTCACAAACTAAATATCTTGAAAATATTCATGCTTTCCTTGGAATTTCATGGTGAATCAATACATTTTCTGTGAATCCCTCTGAATTCCCAGTGAGCTTTCACAGGAGAATAACATCCTTCAGTGGCTCAAAGCATAAAGATGACTCAATGACATTTTTTCTTAATAAACTTATGTCTTTCTGGGTATAAGATCCTGAGCAGGTCACCGCAGCGAACACCTAAAAGTTAGAATTTTAAATTTGGGAAACTGATTTTCCAGGAACTTAAAGAATGCTTATCAAGATAGAAGGAGAGAACACACTTTATGAGTTAGCCAGTCTGATTTAAAACGTTTAAATATTTAGATGTGTAGTGTGTGGGATTAAAGAGAGAGGGACAGTGAGAGAGAGAGCAGGAGAGAGAGATAATTTTCATTTAGTATTTCATGTGGCTTTTGTTGTTCTGAGACTTTGTTGGGTACGTGGTGCTGGGGTTTGAACTTGCATACTTGCTCATGCCAGGCAGGCGCTGTAACCACCAAGCCACCGCTCCAGCCCTCACTTGTACTCTTATGCCAGGCCTTGGAAATATTAGATATAGGCCTGACCAAATGAATCAATATAATAAAAGTATAGTACGATAGTAGTTAAATGAAGGTCTATGACATACAGTACGCAAGATTTCTAATTCTAATTCTAATTTAATAATAAGATCAGTGATTTAGAACTTGTATTAGTTATTATTATTGAAAAGCAAATTATCATAAATTAGCTTAAAATATCAAATGTTTACTTTCTCATAGTTTCTATGGGTCAGGAATGCAGAAGCAGCTTAGCCACTTCCAGTTCAGGGTTTCTCATAAGACTGTAGTCAAGATGTTGGTTAGGACTGCAGTCACATTGGGCTTGACTGGGCTGAGAGATCTGCTTCCAAGTTCACTCAGATGGTTGGAAGGTGCATGGACCTCTCCATAGACTGCTAGGTGATCATGTGAGATGACAGAGCTGTCTTCCTTTATAGAAAGAGTCAGTGCCCAAGATGGAAGCAGCACTTTTTTTTAATAACCTAATCTCAGGTGTGATGTTCCATCACTTCTGCTATATCACAGACCTCTTGTCCAATGTGGAAGAGGACTACGAAAGGGTAAGAGTGAAAAAGACAGGGATCCCTGGGGGCCATCTCGGAGGCTGGCTAATGGAAGTCCTTACTGAGTATCTCCAGCTCACTGACCTTCTTTGGGTTCTCAAAATCGTAAATTCTATGCCGCCTCTTTATATATTTGTGGTCTCTGCCTGGTTGCTCTTTCTGTTGATCTTGCTTGGTTGACCTTCTGTGTTAGATTTCAGCTTAAATATTATCACTGAAGAAAGGCCATCACTGATCTTGCAATACACAACAATTTTCTAGTCATTCTCTATGATATCACATTATTTTAATTTCAGGTGCCTAGCACACAAATATATGTTGAATCAATGAGCCTTAGTAGTTATTGACCTGAGGAAAAGCTAAGCTACCTGAGCCTCAGTAGCATAATCTGTGATTAATGACCCCCTACCCTCTCTGATATAGGTTTTTGTGAGAACCAAATAAACTAGGATTTTCTATAACAATTGGTGAGATTTTTTATTGTTGGGTGACTTTCTTTCCCCTTTTTTCTCTGGGTCGGAGGAATGTTTTCTCCCATTTTACTTTTCAAGTTCCCTTTATCCACCTGTATTGCAAGACTGCTTCATTCTTTTCTTTTCATTTATCCATTCACTAGACTCGTATTTACTGGTCTGTACATGTCTTAGAGGATTTATTTTGAATTAAACTTATGATTTCATGTGTGAAAAGCATTCAGTTGGGAGCAAGTTTAGTAAGGCTTTTTTCAAAACGTAAAATGACATGTGGGTTTGGATCATAACTAATCATAGTGTCCACTGAGTGTGGGAGATGGTATGTGTTTTTTAGAAGCCTGTTATGCACCAAGGAACAAATACCCAAGAATCAAAGCAAACTTTCAAGAATGCCCGATTGGAGTTCTGGTCATGTTTGAGCCATTCAGAGTCTAATCAGTAAACCCCCCTTGAGTCAATAATTGGCTTTTCCTCTAATCATCGCAGGTATCTATTATGCTGCACGTAACCCACATAGAAATGAACATATGGTTATTGAACACATAATGAAACAGACTCTGTTGGAGAATGTTTCCTTTAGGATACCTTAAAACATTCTTGAGCAGAATATTATGTAGGCGACTTCCTATCCCTTCTGTTCGTGGGTTTATAGGAGGAAGTTGGTAGTGCTTTGCATTAAGGACAGTGAATGAACACTGTAAGAAGCTGAAAACCTCAGAATTTGTTTACTTATTAAGAAGGAACTATAAGTATTTCCAAGATAAAAATAACAGTACATGGAATGTCTTAAAAGTTTAGAAATTTTTTTTTCTTAGAAAAAGGAAGAAGAGAGAATTTAAAAGAGAGGAAACAATAGAGCAAAACCTACATTAAATTCAGCCTGGTTAATTAATTTCTGCTCTGAATTAATTGGATTTTCCCAAGTTAGACTAAATGAAAAAGAAATGAACAATTGAATGTATATATAAGCAGTCATCTTATTTGAATCAAATAATTAACATTTTGACACCTATATTAAAAACTTTTAGATTAAGCAGAATGGTTATTTCTTAAACATTCTGTAAAATTGAGATATAAATTTAAAAAATCATCTTATTTATATGTATGATATATACATATATTCATGTATATACACATGTCCATGTATATATATAAGATGATGTTAAAGTGGTTATTTCAGCCAAGATGCTAAGTTGATAGATATTAGGTATTAATGGGACTGGTGAGACTGATCATCCTGTAGGACTCACAAAAACAGGCTAAGAATTGGGTCAGTGATTCTTAAATCCCCTCACATCTCAAGGATATAAAAAAATCCAAGAGTAGAGATTTCAAGGTAGATGATGAAGAGGATGTTTGGGAGAACTGTTGATGTTCTGTGTGTTCTCTTCCTCTCCCCCAGAAGGAGGGTTGTGTGGTGTTTCTGCTCCTCATCTTGAGCCTAGTCAGAGGCCACTTGGAGAGCATGATATGTCTGTCCTGCAATTGGGGGACATGGTGGACTAGTGTCTGCCTTCCCCCTGAGAATGGGAGACAGCTGCCAGCACAGCTAAAACAAAGAGTTTGGCTGGCTTCAGTCCTGAAGTTGGTGGGTAGGGAAGATCCATGTATGAATTTGGACCACATGGGGTGGGGAGGGGAGATGGAGAGGGTGAAGCTGGGGATTGCAAGGGCTGAGAAAGAAGTCACCCACCAGCAGAGATGAATTTACCAGCATTAAGGGAACCCCAGGTGAGAGAACCACTATAATACAGGTGGAAGAGTGGCCTACAGGATGTCTCAAAGAGAATTGGCTTAGATTTCTGAAGGCACAGAAAACCTAAAGCCAGCTTATGTCCTCTCTTCTCGTAATATAACCCTAGAGAGAGCAGAAAACAGTAAAGAAGAATGAGAAGAAATGCTAAGTGGTGGAAGAACAAGAAATCAATTGCATCCTCTTCCTCAATACAACAGCTCTATCCGATGCAGAATCTACACACTGCAAAAGAGAGACTTGCATTTCACATCAAGACCACAGTTTTGATTATTATTTGGGAAAGATATACTAGAGATCTGAGTCTTTGTTAGGGATGTAAAGTGACCACAGGATTGACTGTTACCTAAGAGAAACTGGAGTAGTAATGGCCCCCACTTGAATTGTCATCTGGGACAGAAGATGATGTATTGGTTGCTATATTTGTGGAAGTCTAGAAAAATGTAAGTGTAAATATTCAACTGTTCATAGGCATTACTTCTTGGAAGTAGAATTAGAGATACAGTAAGTGGGAGTCCATAAATACTTTCTTTGTAGATGTTTCTACTCCAAAATGGTAGTGTTTTAACTAACCTTACTTTTTAAGACTTTCAAATTCTAATAATTGTTAAATTCTTATGCATGAATACTTATTTAAATGAACAAATACTGGTGCACACATATTGTGAGTATGTGTGTTTTGATTTCAGAAGTAAAGAGGTTATATTCCCGGCATGTATTATGATCATTGAAAACTTTATTTATTTAAAAAATAATTGGGGGCTGGAGTGGTGGCTTGGTGGTTACGGTGCTTGCCTGGCATTCATGAGTACATGGGTTGGAACCCTAGCACCATGTATATAACAAAGTGTTGGAGCAACAAAAGCCACATGAAAAACTGAATAAAATTGATTCTCTCTTTCTCTCTCTCTCTCATTGTCCCTCTCTCTTAAGAAAAAAAATAGCTCTTGCTTTCCTGCTGCCTCTTCAATAAAGATCTCCAAAGGAAAAAAAAGAAAAAAGAAAAAGACATAATTGGTGTGAGTGGTGCTGAAATTTCCAAGATAGCTACTTGTGCTAGTGACCCCTGTTCATGCCACCACTCCTGCTTTATGTGTTGGAGTCTCTGGTGTGCGCCGGAAGGATACACTATATCAGGTTTTGCTGGAAAATTCTTGGAGCCCTCTGCTTGAAATTATAGAAAAGACCTTTATTACGCAATCCGTGCATTCATCTATGCAACCTCATCTCCCACATCCCCTGAGGGAAACGGTTGAAAGTGGGACTTTCGTGGCCTTTCCCATTTGATTTTCCTTCCCTCCTCTCCCTTTTGCCCATCCTCATCCAGGTATCTATTAGTTATCTCTTTCAATAACACTGTTCCGGCTGCATTGAAAGTGCTTTTTAATGTAGGAGATGGACTTCAGGCATAAGACGAGGTCACTTTCTGAGTAACATTTTATGGGATTGATTAAACTTTACCACCGTAACTGTTGACTTTACAGGCCAGAAAAGAGACTTGCAGTGTTACTTGCTGGATAATTTGTGCCTCACAATTTTGAAAAATAGAGATAAGAGTTTAACATGCTTGAAAAAAGAAGTTGTCATCTACTTTTGAGTTTTCTATATTTAAAATTCCTCAACACTTAAAATTAAATAATGTCTTTTACACTAAAGAAGTTACAGTAAGTAACTATATATGAAAGAAGGTGGACTGTTGAAGTATAGGAGTGAAGATAAAGATTTAAATTGGCTTCTCTTTTACTCTAAACCTGCTTATTTTCTCCTCTTGTGTTACTAGAAAATGAAGGGCATTTTCTCTTGGTAGAATCTTCCAGGTTGCGAGACGATGCATGGCTAACATCTTTATGAAAGAAACATAATTTTGATCTCGTAATCATAGAACTCATGGACCTAAAAAACAACAATTTATTTTTTACATCTGATTTGAGAGCTAGAAATCCAAATTACTGACTTTATCTGCACACAAAGGAACATCAACAGTGTGGGGAGCAATCGAACCATTTTGTCTATGGCAGTTCATTGATGTGGCTCATAATTATAAGAAACATATCAAGGAAATAGAAAAAAACCATAAAAAGAAAAAGAAATACCACTGTGGTTTGCACTGTGTCAGCTAGCTAAGTTGGAACTCCGTTCCCCAGAATTTCTGTCTCTCTACGGTTCCGGATTAGGGTGGACCCGTAAGGAGAATGGCGTTGATGAGAGTTGGCAGGCTCAAGGGTCACCGTAGTCTCTGCACTTTGAAAGTCACGTACGCTGTTGCTGGTCCTCTGCACGGTTGTGCACAGGTGGCTGAGCTACTGCCTCACTTTCTTGGTTAGGGAGAGCAGCTGGGCCTATAGCTTACCCGGTGCTGGCTGAATCAACAACTTTGGCTTCTCTGAACACTACACATACACAAGTATCCATATGCTAATTCAGGTTGTAGATTCAATCAGTGTATAATTTATAATGTGTACCTCTCTAAAACACAAGTTTAAATTCTAATCCTGGCAAGTTGTTTCCAAACAGGCACTAGTGATAGGAAAATGTACGGTAGTATCAAGGCTTAATGTGAAAGTAGATGGCCTATCAATAGCAAACTGTTAACATTTTTAACCTGTATATACATTTATGCGCACACACACACACACACACACACACACACAGGTTGTCCTTAGTATCCAGGATACCAAAATCCACAGATGCTCAGGTCCCTTAAGTTGCCCTCCAAATCCACATTAGAACCTGTGGATGTGAATGTCCGACAGTGAGACTCTGTGTGTGTGTGTGCATGTGTGTGTGTGCATGCATGGACTGCAATCAACAGATTTCTTTCAATCAGAATGTCTTATACCTTTCACTGATCTTATGGTCTTTGTGTGAAACTCAGTATGACTTCCAGAAGTGAGTGGCATGGATCTCTTAGGGACACTATGGTGACATCCTTTATTTTTTCTTTCCCTTCCCTCACTTTACATGCTAGTCTCTGGTTCCCTTGTCGCTATAGTCCTATCTAGCTATTGTGGCTTAAAGTAAATGAAAAATTAGTTGCTTCTCAAATGGCTGGAGACCCATGATATAAATTCATACAAATGTAAATATATATGCAGATTTTTCTGAACCAAACCCCTCTCACTCTACTGCGCTTGCAAATTTCCCAAATACTGTTATGATAATACTAGGTGATTTATTTTACATAAGGATACATCTGAAGGGTGCAGCACATTGTGATTTGCAAACCATTTAACTTGCTAAGATCAGATTGTTCTGCTTTATCTGCAAAGTTCACCCACAAGGAATTTAATATAAAGGCTTTTATTCTTGTTGTTTCATGTATTGTATTTTCCTGAGATCTGATGGATGAGTTTGAAATGGGTGTGTGGGGGAGGGAAGGAAATTAGCCACTCTGCATCTTCTATGGAAAAGCAACCCCTAACC
The DNA here is from genome assembly GCA_004027875.1 of Aplodontia rufa. Lineage (NCBI taxonomy): Eukaryota > Metazoa > Chordata > Mammalia > Rodentia > Aplodontiidae > Aplodontia > Aplodontia rufa. The sequence continues at coordinate 244,797 of PVKS010000139.1, forward strand.
CTCCATTTCCCACAAGACTGGGAGTCTTCAAGGACTCCTAGGAGAATGAGAGCACAGTTTCATAGGGAGACCTTATTACTCAGATGTAAGGTGAATGGGCACGGGCCCAGGGAGCAATAAATCACAATATTGTCCCTCGAGCTCTTAAGTATTACCTTGAAACTGGAACAGGGAACAAGTGACTGAGTGCCAAGCACCCTAAGAGAAAGGAGACATTCAGTTCCCATCCTCTTCTGCAGATGCTCGTTGTGTGGTGATATACCAGGGAGTCATGGGACCAAGGTGGGCCTCCAGTTTTGTTGCTAACCTAAGTGGTTTTGAGAAAATTGTGTAAACTCTTTGGATGCATTATGTGTGGGGAAAAAGACCATGGCAATGAACATGATTTCTTTCTTTAAATAAGAGAGAGGGACAGTGAGAGGGAGAATCAATTTTATTTAGTTTTTCACGTGGCCCTTGTTGCTCCAACACCTTGTTGTGTACATGGTGCTGGGGTTTGAACTCGGGTAGTTCATGCCGTGCGAGCGCCGCAACCACTGAGCTACTGCTCCACCCCAATGAATGTGATTTCTAAGATCATCGAACTTCCTTTGCTTTCCTTCCCTCACTGAACTCTGATTTTCCTTCTCTTGCATCCTTTTATAATATTGCCTTTTATTGTTTAAAAATACATGCAAACTTTTTTTTTTTTTTTTTTTGGATGGGCCTCACTATGTTGCCCAGGCTGGCCTCAAACTCAAGATGTACTTGGGTGTGCAAACTTTATTCTGCTGAATGGCTTGTTTTATTTCCATGTACACATTTTTTTTTAAAGAGAGAAGGACAGAGAGAGAGAATCACTTTTATTCAGTTTATCATGTGGCTTTCGTTACTCAGACACCTTCGATGTGTACATGGTGCTGGGATTCGAACCTGTGTCCCTGCACTGATGAGGCAAGCACAGAAACCACTGAGCCACCCCTCCAGCCCTGGCTATTGACATCTTTGTTTTAAATAAGAATCCGTATACATCCAGAAAAACAGCAAGTGGGAAACGCTCATTTCAATTCATTAACTTTGAAAATTTTTGAATGTTTTTGAGTTCTATGTGATTACACTGTTCTATCCATTTCTCAAGCATTTTATGTCATGATTTTAAGTATAAACATACCCAAACTAGTTCCTAGCCTAAAGTTTTCTCAAAACAGAGGCACTTTGAAGACTGACTAGGAAATTGTTGGTAGACTTGGTGTCTTTAGTCTCAGGATAAAAAGGATTGTATAGGTCACCAGTCCAAGCTTTCATCTCTGAGATGGTTAAATTTTATGTGTCAACTTGACTGGACCACAGGGTGCCCAGATGTTTGGTCAAACATTTTTCTGAGTGTTTTTGTGAATGTATTTTGTGATGAGATTAAAATTTAAATCTATAGATTGAGTAAAAAGGACTGCTCTCTACTGTGGTGGGCCACTTCCAATCAGTTGAAGGCCTTACTAGCACCAAAAGGCTGACCTTCCCTTGAGAAAGAGAGAATTCTTCCTGCCTGACTGCTTTGAACCAGGGCAATGGATTTTTCCTGTCTTTGGGCTCAGTCTGAAGCCATCAGCTCTTCCTGAGTCTCTAGCCTGTGGGTCTTCAGAGTAGAATGACACCATCTGCTGTCCTGGGGCTCCAGCTTGTCTACTCACCCTGTGGGTCTTGGGGCTTGTCAGCCTCCACAATGCTGTGAGCTAATGCCTCATAATTTTACCATTCAGAAACAGTAAACTTCATCATTATGCTATATCCTTTCAGTCTTTCTCTAAGAAAAGATTTAAACAGTTTAGATCTTAATGTATAAACAAATTTATATCATTCTTTTCCTTTTGAGCATGTTGTTAGTTTACCAGTAGAAGTGTAACAAAATAAACAACAGAAGTGTATATTCTCACAGTTCTGCAGACTGAAAGTCCAAGGTCAAAGTGCCAAAAGGTTGATTTCTCCTGAGACCTCACCCCTTGGTGTGCAAGTGGCTGCCCTCTCGCCGTCTCTTCACATGGTCATCCCTCTGTGCCCATGTGCCTTTAATGTGTGCTTTTTTGTGTGTCATAATCTCCTCTTATAAGGACATTGATCAGATTGGATCAGGGTATGCCTCAATAGCCTCACTTTAACTTAATTACCTATTTACCACCTGGATCTCCAAATACAGTCACATTCTGAGGTACTGGGTATCAACATTACAAATTCGACACATGAATTGAACCACAGCACGTATTTACCTATGGATTTAGCATCTTGTCATTATGTGTGAAAACACTCCGTTGTGTACTTGATGTTCTTCTTTTATTAAATATTTATAATTGAATTAAAAATATTAGGTAAAGGGCTGGAGAGGGGGCTCAGTGGTAGAGGGCTTGCCTGGCACGTGCCAGGTCCCGTTTTTCATCCTCAGCACCACGTACACAAATAAAGGGAAAACAAAAACCAGATAAAAATAAACTCACTCTCATAAAAATTATTAGGTAAATATTTTCATGCTTTAAGTGTTAAAAAATTAATGCACTGTAAATTAGAATATTTTCTGAAGATTTATTCCTAAAGAGGAATTTCTGGATCAAAGAGCAAAAACATTCCAGGATCTTCATTTATATTGCCAAATTTCTTTCTAGAAATGCTGAATCAACTTATAATTTTACCAGTATTATATGAAAGCACCCATTTCATTGTACTTTCACAAATATTTGACTTTCTTATTTTAAAATAATTATTATATTAGCAGGCAAAATGGTATTGTATCATTTTACTGTTTGGTTATTAACACAAGTTTTCAAGTATTTGTTACACATTTTATTTATTCTTTTATGAATTGTCTGTTCGTATTATTTGTTCATTTACTGAGGTCTTGAACTTTTAAGTAATTTATTATGAATTTTAAATTTTTTCCAGGACATTAACCTACTTTGTCTTTAATATTTATGCCAGATATTTTTCTCAGTTTCCTGTTTACTTTTTAGCTTTTCTTTTTCCCCATTGAGACTCTAATTTTGTTATTAACGCATAAAATATGTTTCATATTTTTTCAGTATCATTAATCTTTTTCTTTATGATTCTATTTTTTTTTGTTCCTAGAAATTTGCTCCTCATTGGAGAATTAGAAAAATACATACATTATCTTCTTAAATTCATATATATAACTATTGCATTCTCCTGGAATTTCTTTATGGGCAAAGTATAAATTGATCCAGATTTAAAAATATGAGAAATTCTTTGTAGGACCCCCATTTTTTTGACAAGCCATCCTTAGTTCTTGAATGATGAAGTAGTCCTCAATACACATCATAGACTTATGATTTTCAATCACTCTGCCTAACGATTTTCAAGTCAGTAACAGCATGCTTATTTACTATAGCTTTAGCAACTGTCATAATATTTGATCGGATTACTACTCCTTTTTTTTAAATACTGCCTATTTTTATTATTTTGTTTCATGTTTTAAAATTTATTTTTAACTTTTACAAATACTGAGGTGTAAGAATCAAACAAGGGCTCAGAAGTGGGTTGGCAAGGCAAAGACAACTTTTTTTTTTTTTTTTAAGAGAGAAGGACAGTGAGAGAGAGAGGAGAGAGAGAGAGGGAGAGTGATACAGAGAGAATCAACTTCTATTGAGTTTTTCACGTGGCTTTCGTTGCTCTGACACTTAGTCATGTATTCTGGTGCTGGGGTTCGAACCTGTGTACTTGCACATGCTGGGCAGGCACCATAACCGCTGAGCCATTGCTCCAGCCCCACAAAGACTACTTCTGCAGGAGGGTGTGCACCCCCAGGGAATCCCAGCCAGCACACCTGGGGGAGCAGACCGCCAGCTTTTATCCCTAACAAAGCACTGCCCTTTGCTCTGAGAGGCAGAGTTCAGAGGTACAATCTATGGGATTAGCTAATTCAAAACTGGGGAGACCATGGAAAAGGGGTATAGGTGTGACTGGATACCTGTTAGGGAACTTAGAAATGGCTCCGTTCTGACCACACGGTTTCCTCTCTTAAGATGGCTCCATTGAGCATAAGTAAATAGGTTGGTATTGCATTACAGGTTTAATTTTAATAGAAAAGAAAACATAAATCTTACACATAAAATAGAAGATTCTATGTATTAATGAAGTGCCATGTAATGCTTCAATACATGTATACATTGTGCAATACATGTGTACATTGTGTGAAGTTTAAGTCCTTCCTTCCTTCCTTCCTTCCTTCCTTCCTTCCTTCCTTCCTTCCTTCCTTCTGGGGACTGAACCCAGGGGCAATCTACCACTGAATTATACCCCCAGGCTTTTTTTATTGTACTTTGAGATAGGGTCTCTCTAAGCTGTTCATGCTGGCCGCAGTCTCCCGAGTCACTGGAATTACAGGCTTTTGCCACTGCTCCAGGCCTATTTATCATTTCTTTATGATGAAAAGATTCCTTTCTTCTAGCTTTTTGAAATATACAGTACAACAGCACACCAGAACTTCTCATTCCTATCTTAACTGTAACTTAGTACCCATTGATCAAGCTTTCTCCTCCCTTCCTGTGCTCCCACTCTCCCCAGCATTCTGTAACCATCATATGGTGGCACACACCTGTAATCCCAGCGGGCTGGGAGGCTGAGGAAGGAGGATCACAAGTTCAAAGTCAACCTCAGCAATTCAGCAAAGCCCTAAGCAAGTTAGTGAAACTGTGTTGCCAAATAAAAAGTACAAAAGGCCAAGCAGTTATAAGTGTCTGTGTATACAGTAGAGTTATATATATATATATATATATATATATATATATATATATATATATATATATAAAATGTTCTTTATAAGTATAATAATTATGTCAATGTATTTGGGTTTTTAGGAACAATATAGGACCCAGAAGAAAGCAAGGATTGGGGGATGGAAGGAGGGAGGTAGAGGGGGGTACAGGGTGGGGGAATACTGAACAAATTGTATTCTGATTTGTGTGCATCTAGGAATGTGACAATCCCATCATTAAGTAACTATAATGTACTAATAAAAAAATTTTAAAAAGGTAAAAAGGTCTGGGGATGTGGCTCAGTGGTTAAGTACCGCTGGGTTTAATCCCTGGTATCAAAAACAAAACGAGCAAACAGAAAACTCCCCACCATTCTACTCTTGGCTTCTAAGGGATTAAATTGTTTACATTGTAAATACGAGTGACATCATTTGGTGTTGTTATCAATGCCTGGCTTATTTTACTTAACGGAAATCATCTCGCGTTCCATCCATTTTGCTGCAAACGACAGGGTTTCATTCTTTTTCGTGGTGAATAATATCCCATTGCCATATACGTACCACGCTTGCTGTTCATACGTTAGTGGACGCTCAGGCTGTTTGTAATTCTCGGCTGTTGTGATTATTACTGATGTATACGTAGGAGTGCGGATATTTCTTTGAGATATTGCTTTCATGTCCTGTATTCACAGAAGGGGAATTACTGAATCATATGGAAATTCAACTTTTAATTTTTTTCATGAACTTCCATTCTGCTTTCTGTAAACTATAGTAGTTTACATTCCCACCAACAGCGTGCAAGGATTTCCTTTTCTCCACAACTTTGCCAGCACTTTCGTTTGTTTTTTCCATTATAGCCATTATTCCTGAGGTGAGTTGTAATCTTGTGGTTTTGATTTGCATTTCCCTAATGATTAGTGAACTCTAACATCTTTTCGTATACCTTTTGCCCATCTGTATGTCTTCTTTTGAGAAATGTCTATTCAGGTCTATTGCCCATTATGTAATTGGGTTATTTTTTATTTTTACTTTAAACTTCTTTGCTACTGAGTTCCTAGAGTTCCTTGTGTGTTTTGGATATTGACTTCTTGTTTAGTGTACAGTTTGCAGTTTTTCCCCAATCGACAGGTTGTCTCTGCACTATTTTCCCTTTGCTTGACAGAAGCTTTTCAGTTTGATAATATTCTGTTGTCTATTTTTGCTTTTGTTTCTCATGCTTTTGTGGTCTTGTCTGAAAAATCATTGTGCATTCCTATGTCCTGAATCATTTTTCCTTTGCTTGCTTCTCGTAATTTCATAGTTTCAGTTCTGACATTAAAGTCTTTATCCATTTTGAATTGATTTTTATAACCGGTAAAAGATAAGGGCATAGTTTTATTTTTCTACTTGTGGATATTCAATTTTCTTAGCACCACTTATTGAAAAGACCGTTCTTTCTCCAGTTCATGTTGTTAGCATGTTTGCAAAAAATCCATTGGCGATAGCTGGGCGTGGTGGTGCATGTCTGTAATCCCAGCAACTCAGGAGGCTGAGGCAGGAAGATTCCACGTTTGAGGCCAGCTTCTGCAACTTGGTGAGGCCCTAAACAACTTAGTGAGACCCTGTCTTAAAATAAAAAATAAAAGGGCTGGGGTTATAGCTCAGTGTTTAAGTGCCCCTAGTTTAAATCCCTAGTTCGAGAAACAAAGAAAAAAAATCAGTTGGCTACAGATGTGAGCTTACTTCTAGACTATCTATTCTGTTCCATTGGTTTATGTGTCTGTCTTTATGCCAATACCAGGCTGTTTTGATTACTATAGCTTTGTAATAAAATTGGAAGTCAGTAGTATAATTCCTCCTGCTTTGTTCTTTTTATTGAATACGGGTTTGGCTATATGTATGTGTGTGTGTGTGTGTGTGTGTGTATACATACACATAAATATATATATATATATATATATATTTGGTGGTTCCCTATACATTTGTACCTTGCTTGGGTATTATGAGTATTTACAATACTGATTTCAAATCCACGAACATGGGATGTCTTTTCACTTTTTTGGTGTCTTCTTCAATTTCTTTCATCAATGTTTTGTATTTTCATTGTAGAGAACTTTCACTTCTTTGATTAAATTTATTCCTAGGTATTTAATTTTTTGTATCTATTTTATTTTATTTTATTTTTTTTTAAAGAGAGAGGGACAGTGAGAGAGACAGAGAAAGAGAGAAACAACTTTATTTAGTTTTTCACATGGCCTTCGTTGCTCCAACACTCAGTTGAGTACATGGTGCTGGGGTTTGAACCCGGGTCCTCGCGCTTGCGAGGCAAGCACTGAAACCGCTGAGCCACCGCTCCAGCCCCATGTATCTATTTTAATTGAATTCTATTTCAAATAATTTTCTATTGGCATATAGCAGCACTATTGATTTTTAAATACAGATTTTTGTGTCCTTCAACTTTGCAGAATTCACTGACTAGTTCCAACAGTGTTTTGGTGAGGTTTATAGGTTTTCTATATGTAACATCATGTCATCTGCAAACAGTGGCAATTTCTTTTTCTTCTTTTCTAATTTGTTTACCCTTTTTCTTTCTCATGCTGGTTGCTCCAGCTCAGACTTCCAACACTATATTGAATTAAAGTGGTAAAAGTGGACACCTTGTCTTGTTCCAGATCTTAGAAAGCTTCATTTTCTCCATCTTCAGTATAATATTAGCTGCTGGTTTATTATAAATGACCTTTATAATGCTGAGGTATATTTTTAGAACAAAGTATTGAACCTTGTTTTTTGAATATTAAATATATTTATGGTACTTCTGGTATCACAATTTAGTTTGAAGTTGATTTGTGGGCTTGCATTTATTGAATGTTGACAATAAGCTTTATATTTATTTTTAGCCCATTTTATCTTATTACTTCTGACCCATCAATCAGCTATGAACTCAGTTAAAGATTGTGAAGCTTGCAGACCTTTGCAAAGTTAGACCTTTCCTCATTCTGGGCTAGCAATATATGAGAGAGAAGTCTTCTTTCACAAAGACAATAATGAGTGCATATAATCTTGTACCTACACTCCAGCATACCAGCTTCTTCAGGGTTCTTTCTGTTACCTAATTAACACCGTTCAACCAACTATGAATACTGCACATTCCTGTTCATTCAGCCCACATTTCTCCATCTTGAATACAAAGATCTGGGGCATCTATATTGAAGGATCTAATTAAATCAAGATGAAATGAATCTTTTGTTCCTCCTGCTTGACAGTCTAGAAATTACTAGAGTAAATGGAAGTAATTCAGTTTATCCAAGTGAACCCAATTTTCACTTCCCAGTGTACAAAACCATCTAATATTATCCTTGAATTCTTTGTAAAATGATTTTTTGATCCTCTTTTTATTTGTTTTGAAAGTATAGATATATGTTCTTATTTAGTATTTGGGGATATTCCCCTCCCCTTGATATCCCAGGATTTTGACAATGACTGAGGGATTACTGCTGTGGTCTTTTTGAGACATTGGAAATTGATTATTTTGTTCCAGAAACTTGAATTTGCTTAAAACTCCTGGAAAATTCTTTAATATTCTCCACCTATCTTGGACTTTAATTGCTCTTAACCCACATTGGCCCATTTACTCCCTTGAGTGAGTCATGCTGTGGACAGAGAAGGCTGAAACAAAACAGGGCTACACAGTGCTGATGACCCTCTTCTCTGTCAGTGGGGTTATGGTTTGTCACCTGTTACGGTTTGGATCTTTGAAATGTCCCCCAAATCTCCTGTGTTAGGCAATGTAGGAATACTCAGAAGTGAAATGATTACATCATGAGAGCTATAACCTCATCAATGGAGTAGTTGACTTGATGAACTAATAACTTACATGGACTGCTGCATAGTAACTGTGTGCAGGTGGGGCGTGGCTGGAGGAAGTAGATTACAAGGGTGTGGCTTTAGACTATATCTTGTCCCAGGCTCCTTTCTCCTCCCCTCTCTCCTCCCCTCCCTCCCTCCTTCCTGCCTGCCGTGAACTGACAGCTTTCCTTCACCAAGCCTTTCTGCCATGATGTTCTGCCTCATGTCAGGCCCAAAGCAATGGACTCAGCTCACTATGAACTGGATCTCTGAAATCATGAGCCCACAATATTTTTTTCCTCCTCTAAATTGTTCTGGTGAGATATTTTAGTTATAGCAACACAAAGTTGACTAATACAGTATCACATACACTGGGTTGGACATGATACCCTCTTTATTTCTGTGACAATAAACGTAGCTTAAAAAGGTCTATTTTCTTCATAGAGCTTTTCCCAATCCTTGGTCCATTCTGAATTTTCCCTTTCAAAACAACATTTCTATAGCTTTGTACACCTAGAAAAAGTTTTCTGGATTATGTGACCCCTTTTATTTTTCATTTATTACACATGCAGTTTTAAACCTAAGATTTTTAGTGTATATTCTTTACATAGCAAATTTTTCTTTTTCATTGGAATAATTTTTATTGTATCATTAGCTTCTTTTTTCTATTCCTCCAGAACTATTTCCCTTCGTAGAGCTTCTGTCTACATATCTTCCAACAAGAGCTGAAGAGATATGCATCATGGAAAGATCATTTGATGAGATTTAAAAATAAATATTCGGATATCTATATATCTGAATGGAAAATAAATATCCAGAGATCTATCTTTATAAAGTTATTCATATATTTATACATAATTATGCATTATGTATAGTTATTCAATAATTTTTAAGTCATAGTATAAACTATATTTATGTCATATATTATATGAGATTTATACATTCACATATATCTGTAATATATAATATAAATATTACATAGTTATATATGATATTTACATATAATACATTTACATATTGTATATGATTCTTATGTAATGTAATATACACAATTATAATTTTATATAATATAAATCATATATTTGTGCATAAAACTTTATTTTATTTAAAAACTCTTTATATAAACATTAAATTCAGCTAAGAATGAGTTTGTTGAAGAGATTTACAAGTCTTTCATCAAGGATTGCAAAGTCTGAAGGAAGATGGTGGTTATCCCAGCGACACTGACCCAGTGAAGCTCCCGAGAGTCAGCTCAAGCTGCACGTCGGCACGTGGATTCCCAGGGTAGGATGAATTTCCCAGAACGGGCAAACATTGCCTCCTGCTAATTCTTTAACCCCAAAAGAAAAGTGAAGAGCATTAACAACAACAACAACAAAAAAAAAACGAGGAAGCTGGTGCCAAACGCGTGGCCACCCCCACACCAGGTGGGAGTGGAACTTCCTCATAGGGGACCAAGCTACCCCTAATCAGATCCCCTAATCTGGCCTCCAACTCCCTGATTGGACTGCTCTTCATATATATGAACTCAGATTTAAGTCCGGATATTTTTTCTGCTCAATAGCAAATTTACAACGGGTCCTGCGAGCGGCGGCAGTGGCGGCGCCTTCCCTGCGGGCGGGGCGACCCGCTCAGCGAAACACGCTGTCGGCCTCTCCGCGCCGGGCAAAGGTTTGCAACCTGAAACGGAGGAAGGGTCTGAATTTCATGACCAAGCACCACTGCAAACTGAATGCTCATTGCTTTGCCTAGCCTTGCAGAAAGCGCTGGGGAGAGATTGCTATCAATCTAGTCAGCGTCCCGTCGCCATTGTGACATGTCCCTGAGGGCTGGGCGAGTCCTCCACCCCTAGCCCCTGTGTGTAACCGGCCCCAAGAAGCTTTGAATATATGGGGCAGCTTGGGTTTCAATTAAGC